>JAODAL010014188.1:0-88353 GCA_025379985.1 Phyllomedusa bahiana
AAAAATTTAAAGGGTTGCTGGAAATGGAGGTTTTCAAAGATATTTTTTCCAAATCCTCGGGGACGATTTTTGGGGCTGGGGGGCAATCGGGCTTAAAGGTGTAAACCCGGGAAATGGAAAAAGAAAAGGGAAAGGGGAACGACGCTGATCGGGAAAACACTTCTCCGGTAAATTTTATAAAAAGGGTAACACCCGGGGTAATCACTTATATTTCCCAGAGTCTACATACAACGGTATTTTTTCCCAACTTAGGGCCCCCCTTTTTTGGCGGGGGAATATGTAATCAAGCCTGTGTACAGCGGTTTAGTCCATGTGGGGGGTCCGTTCGGTCAGGGTCTGGCAGGATTATTTGACCCTTAAGTTAATATTTTTTTGGGCTTGGTATTGTAGGATTTTTTTTAAAATTTTCCAAAAACACTTGTTTGGTAGTTTTGGCCCCATGTTTTTCGGGTGGATTATTTGGTGCTTTTTTGGGGGAAATTGTCTTTGGGAAGGTGAAATTTTCTAAAAAAAAGAAAATTTTGCCCATTGGTGATTTTTCGTACAGGACTGCTGGGGAGTTGGAAGGGATCTTGTGGGATTTGCAAAAAATTTAGTGAAAAGGAAAACAGAAGGTTTTTCTCTGAAAAAAAACATCTGCAGTTCAAAAAGAGGCGGGAAAAAAAACACAAAGGGCCCGAGCCCCGGGTGGGTTTTTGGACCCTAGCAACCCCCTTTTTGCCGTGGGGACAAACCCAAAATTTCTAGGTGGGTTTTTAGCTTTTTTCGGGAGCTAGCAAATGAAAGTTTTCTTTTTTCCCGGGCGCAAGCAATACTCCCGAATATAAATTTTTACTTTTTATTACACAAAAAAATTCAATTGTTTTTCTGAAAAAAAAAAGACAGAACTCTGAAAAAAATGTACTGAAAGTGCTGAGACGGCATGTAGCTAAACATTCCTAAAAAAAGGGAGAAATTCTATAAACCCAAAAAAAAACTCTAAATTATAAGAGTTTAAATTTGATAAATTGATTAGGGCCTTTTAAAAAAGTGCTCTACCTGTTCCAGCTGTAATTTCCCCCTGGAAAAGCCGAAGCAAAAACTTAAATTTTTTAAACTTTGCTTTCAGTTCTAGTGCGCCCCGCCGCCCACGGGCGGGTTTCAGGGGGATTTTTTAAAAATGTAAAGAAGTGATTGCGCCTGATATCGGGGGAAAAAAAAGAAAAACCCCAAAAAATCGGTGCAGCCCCAAATTATACATGTCGCCAGGCCCGGGGTGGCCCTAGGGCCAAAAAAACCCGGGATTTGGCCGGCGGGCCCCCTGGGGGGCCGGGCCACAGGGCCGGCTCGGAGCGCCCCTGAGGGGGGGCCCCCGTTTTTCCCCCCCCCCGGCGGGCGCCCGGGGGCCGGGGGGCACGCACAGGGGCCCAATGGTCGCTTTTTCGAACCCGGGGCCCCTGTGCCGGGGGGGCCCAAGGGGACCCCCCCCGCTGGGCCCCCGGGGCCCGGGTAAATGAACCCCAACCCGGGGCCTCAAGGCCCCCCGCTGGGAAACCCCGCGGGTTTAGGCAGCAGCCGAGGCTGGGAAATCTTGGGGTTTATTGATCCCCCTTTTGTTTCTCCCAGGGGCCATGGGGCAGGCGCGCGATGTGGGTGAAGTCATCGCGCGCCCCGTTCCGCAGGGCCCGCACCCGGGAAATTTTACCCTTGGGGCCCCTCCCCGGGCGGACCCTTTGGGAAGAGGAGGGAAAAGGGCTTAGGTAAGTAAGTTCTTTATTTTTTTTAATTTAAAATTTCTTACTGCCCCCCGCCTGGCAAAATACCCCCCTGGCCCCCGCCCTGGAGCTAAAATTAAACCCCCCGGCCCTGCCTGGCCCTCGGGATACCCCCGTTTGGGCCCCGCCCGGCCTATATAACCCCTGGCCCCCGGGCCCGGCCTTTTTACCCCCCTGGCCCTGCCCGGCCCCCTGTATACCCCCTGGGCCCCGCCTGGCCCTTGTTATTTCCCCTTGGGGCCTGCCTTGCCCCTTTTTTTACCCCCCTGGGCCCTCGTTACCCCCCTTTGGCCCTTCCTGGGCATATACCCCCCTTTGGCCTGCCTGGCCCCCCCTGTATATCCCCTGGCCCTGCCTTTGGCCCCCCTTTTATTCCCCCCGGGCCCCGCCCCCGGGCCCCCCTCATTACCCCCCCCCGGGCCCCGCCTGGCCCCTTTGTATTCCCCCCTGGCCCCGCCGGGGCCCCTGTTTACCCCCCTGGCCCCGCCTGGCCCTCCGTATACCCCCCTGGCCCTGCCTGGCCCTCTCTATACCCCCCTGGCCCTGCCTGGCCCTCTTTATACCCCCTGGTCCTCCCTGGCCCTCTCTTTTACCTCCCTGGTCCTGCCTCGCTATAGACTCCCCCTGCCTGGCTATAGACTGCCCCTGCCTACCTATATAATGCCCTGCCTGGCATTAGACTGCCCCTCCTACCTATATGATGCCCTGCCAGGCTATAGACTCCCCCTGCCTGCCTACTTACTGGCCCTGATTTGCTAATTACTCCCCCTGGCCCTACATGGCTGATTACTGGGGACAGCTCCAGCTAACCTGGCTAGTTACTGGGGTAGGCCCTGTCTACCTACAAATTAATGGAGGAAGGCCCTTTTTACCTAGCTAATGAGGGTCACTTCATTTTTTTTATCTGACTTTTTTAATTTCTAATTTTTCGGGTCTAACATACCCTGTTTGGGGAATGATAGGAAAGGGGCTGGAAAGAGAGAGGAGTTAAGATGTATTTGTGGTAAATTCTACGGGGACGAGTAGGGGCCCCACTAGAAGAAGACACTGCTTGCTGTACCGGACAGAGAAAGAAATGGAGGGAACGACTCATCAGAGAAGATGTCATGGAGGTTTGGGCCAGAAGAAGAAAAGGAGAAGAGAACAAACTCCCATCATGATGATGTCTCCTGTGAGTCCCTGCTGTCAGGGGTAAGTTTACTTCTGTGTTGATCAGTGCTGTATTCATGTGATGGTGGACCTGACTACTGGTGATGTGATTGGTGGGGGTTTTAGGTTATGTTGGTGCTTATGTAGTGTCAGTGTGGGCTTGTCCCGGATTGTAAAGCAAGTGCACACCTGACTCTGTGATGAGGGGTTTCTCTGCACCACTTTTTTCTTGCTTGTATGTAGGGAGGGTCTCACACGGAGCGGTTTTGGTGCATTTTTTGATGCGTTTTTTTTTTTTTTTTTGTGCAGAAATATACAGCATTAACTGCTCTGCTTTCTGACACAAAAACGCACCAAAAACACAAAATGCACCAAAAACGCTCCGTGTGAAAGCACCTTCATGGTGTTTGTTTATTTTAGAAAGTGGCGAGGTGCGAGAACAAGGGGAATTTTGTAAGTGGATATTGTATGTGGGCTGGTGGGGGCTTTGTGCCAGGGCTGATTTTTATTCCCAGTCCGGCCCTGCATGTCGCCCATAATTTCCACGAGGAGATGCTTTTTTACGTAATGCAGATTTCATGTCCATAGAAATTCACACTCATTGAAAACAATTGAACCGGCAGATTTTGGTGTGTAAGAGGCACCATTTATGCACCAAAATGTGCGTCAAAAATGCTTTGTGCAAACACAGCCTAAGAAGTTTAAAACCGCAGCGATTTTCAAGGGGTTGTCAGGTCCAAAATAGAAAAAACACTAATACTAACCTTGCTGTCCCCTGTTGCTTTAGGTTGCTGTCAGTCCAGAGCTTCTGGTGAGTCGCTCCTCTCAACATCCGGGTTCTTGTTCCGACTCTCTGGAGAAGCTCATACTCCACTGTAAGTGAATCCTCTGTGTCAGGATGAAAATCCGGAAGTCAAGAGAAGGTACTCCCTGGGTGCTCTGGAGTGACAGCAGCGGGGGTCAGCTAGGTAAGAATTTTTTTTTTTTAATTTTAGACCTTCCTGTCCCTTATGATATAACATTTTTTTTTTTTTTTTTTACTGGACAACCCCTTTAATAGGTTCTAGAACTGACCACACGTCACCTGAATTGAGACTTAATCATTTAGAATAGACTTTAAATAAATATACTATGGAGGACATGTATGAAAACTATCTAGGTCTAAGACTTTCTTTGTTGCCGATAGCAACCAATCAGTGCTCCCCTTTCATTTTTATCAGTATGCTATATGAAAGGGACGCTCGGATTGGTTGCTATGGACAACAAAGAAAGTCTTAGACCTAGACAGTTTTCATACAGTACTGTACATATGACCAAATAAGATTAATTGAAAAGGTACTTTTCCACATGCCAAATTCTATTTTTATTTTTTTCCATCATAATAAAGTCTGCAAGTAAACAGTAAAATACATACTATACTGCCATCCCGGTCTTTTCACTCATTGTGGTGTTATCCACTGTGCTTTTATACCATTGTGAATCTGACTGCATAACAGATTTGCTTGCCTGGTGGTGGTGAAGGGTATAGTGCATGCAGGGGCATAGCTATAGGGAGTGCAGAGAAAGCAGTCGCAACCAGGTTCTGTAGCCTGAATGGGCCAAAAGCCCTTTGTCCACATGAAAATACACTGGTTTTGTAAATGACACATAGTAACTCGGGTCCCCATTTCATTTTTTGCATTAGGACCAGGTGCCTTATGTTACACCTCTGGGTGCATGGCAGTAACCGTACCTCATCCCATAATGTCTGAGGATTGTTCTGCCTCTGAGTCGAGCCATTTAGACCTTTGGTGTCACTGTGGATGCACAGTGATGTAACTTTATAGATTTCCATGGCCAAATTGATGTCCGTTCCTATTCACTTAGCAGCAGATATCAGCAGATCTGTCACTACTTGCGTAGAATGTTCAGTTTCAGATAAGTGCCTGGTGCTGGTCTTTACTGATTATTAGTCAGTATGGCCATGCCTGGACTGGTAATCTGCTCTACCAGACAGTTTTCCAGTGAGCCATGTCCGTTTATGGGCCACCTATCAAAGGATGACCGTTGATTGTAATGATTGGGCAGAGCATTGTTACATTGCTCTGCCCAATAGTAGAGCAAAGCTTGTAGCCATATGGAAACAGCAGCATAGTCATCTCTGTGCCTCTAAACATGCCTCTCTTTTATTAGTGCTGGGAGGAAACAAGAAGCAACAGCCAGGGCAAGGCTAGAGACAATAGATTCAGGTACATACAGGGCCGGACTGGGAATAAAAATCAGCCCTGGCACTAAGTCCCCACCAGCCCACATACTATATCCACTTAAAAAATTTCCCTTGTTCTCGCACCTCGCCACTTTCTAAATAAACTACACTATAAAGGTGTTTCACAACGAGCATTTTGGTGGTTTTTTTTTGTTTGTTTTTGGGTTGCGTTTGTGCAGAAAGCAGAGTTAGTTAAATTGGTTGTACATTTCTGCACAAAAAAACGCATAAAAAAATGCACCAAAACCGCTCCGTGTGAGAGCTCCCTAAACACAGGCAAGCAAGAAAGAAAAAGTGCAGAGAAACCCCTCGTCACAGAGTCAGGTGTGCACGTGCTGTACATCGGGAAAGCCCAACTGACACTTACATAAGCCCAAAAATAACTACAACCCACCCAATCACATCACCAGTAGTCAGGTCACCATCACATGAAATACGCGCTGTTTAACAAAAAACAGAAGTAAATGACCCTGAAGCAGGGACTCACAGGAAACGTAAATCTCTAAATGGGGTTGTTCTCTTCTCCTTTTATTCTTTCTCGTCCAGTACAGCATTTCAATGTCTTTTCTCCCGGTCACTACTTGTTCCTGTTTGAATTTACCACAAAATAGTTTTTAGGCTCCTCTCTCTTTCAGCACTTTCCTATCAATTACCCCAAACAGCGTATTTTTAGACCCAAAAATTAGAAATTAAAAAATATTCAGATAAGTGGCATGTAAAAATAGGTAGTCCCCATTAGGTGGTAAACAGGGCCTTCCTCCATTAATTGGTTTGGTAGACAGGGCCTTCCCTGTTAACTAGCCAGGGGAGCAAGGGCTGAACCCAGTAACTAGGCCAGGTAGCTGGGGCGCCCCCAGTAATCAGCCTGGTAGCTGGGGGTGCCCCCCGTAATCAGCCAGGTTGGGCCAGTTATAAATTAGAGATGGGAGGGCCAGTAATTAGCCCGGTAGGGCCCGGGGGCAGTAATTAGCCCGGAGGGCCAGTATTTGTAGCAGGCTGGGCCAGTAAGTAGGCGGCAGGGGCCACTTATAGGTAGGCAGGGCCAGTATATAGGCAGTCATGGCCAATTATAGGTAGGGCAGGGGAGTTTTATAGGTAGGCAGGGGCAGTATATAACCAGACAGGGCCACTTATAGGTAGGCAGGGGCAGTATATAGCCAGACAGGGCCACTTAGAGGTAGGCAGGGCCAGTATATAGCCAGGCAGGGCCACTTAGAGGCAGGCAGGGCCAGTATATAGCCAGGCAGGGGCACTTAGAGGTAGGCAGGGGCAGTATATAGCCAGGCAGGGGCACTTAGAGGTAGGCAGGGCCAGTATATAGCCAGGCAGGGCCACTTAGAGGCAGGCAGGGCCAGTATATAGCCAGGCAAGGGCATTTAGAGGTAGGCAGGGCCAGTATATAGCCAGGCGGGGGCACTTAGTGGTAGGCAGGGCAGTATATAGCCAGGCAGGGGCACTTAGAGGTAGGCAGGGCCAGTATATAGCCAGGCAGGGGCACTTAGAGGTAGGCAGGGGCAGTATATAGCCAGGCAGGGGCACTTAGTGGTAGGCAGGGCCAGTATATAGCCAGGCAGGGGCACTTAGAGGTAGGCAGGGGCAGTATATAGCCAGGCAGGGGCACTTAGTGGTAGGCAGGGCCAGTATATCGGCAGGCAGGGGCACTAAGAGGTAGGCAGGGCCAGTATATTATTATTATCATTTATTTTAAAGCGCCATTGATTCCATGCCGCTGTACATTTGAGGGGGGGGGGGGGGTTACATACATAATATATCAAATGCGTACAGTATAACGATGAATGACTTACAACTGGCACAACAAAGGGAGAGAGGACCCTGCCCGCGAGGGCTTACAATCTACAAGGAGGAGGGAAGAGACAGGAGGTAAGGGGCAGACATGTTTGTGGATAGTGTAGTGACAGCAGGGTTATTGTTGGTTATAGGCAATCCTGAAGAAATGGGTTTTCAGGTTGCTTTTGAAGCTGGTGAGAGTGGAAGAGAGTCTGATATGTTGGGGCAGTGCATTCCAGAGTGTGAGGGAAGCGCGGGAGAAGTCTTGGAGACGGTTATGTGAGGAGCTGATAAGAGGAGAACAGAGAAGGAGGTCCTGTGTGGAGCGGAGATTTCTTGAGGGGAGATATCTGGAGATTAAGGCAGAGATGTATGGAGGGGAGAGGTTATGGAGAGCCTTGTAGGTCAGGGTTAGCAACTTAAAGTGAATTTGCTGGGCAATTGGTAGCCAGTGAAGGGATTGGCAGAGTGGAGAGGCAGATGAGTAGCGAGGAGAGAGGTGGATAAGACGGGCAGCAGAGTTGAGAATGGTTTGAAGGGGAGCAAGAGTGCTAGATGGGAGGCCACAAAGAAGGATGTTGCAGTAGTCAAGGCGGGAGATGACGAGGGTGTGGACGAGAATTTATGTGGTGTCTAAATTGAGGAGCGAACGGATGCGAGAGGTATTTTCCAGGTGGAAGCGGCAGGCAGAGGTGAGGGTTTGGATGTGTGGTTTGACAGAGTGGAGTCGAGGATTACCCCAAGGCAGCGGACTTGCGGAACAGGTGAGAGTGTACAGCCGTTGACTGAGATAGATCAGGTGGAGGGATGGTGTGGGACGGTGGAAAGAAGATGAGTTCAGTTTTATCCACATTTAGTTTTAGGAGACGGGAGGAGAAAAAGGAGGAAATGGACGATAGACAGTCTTGGATCCAGGAGAGAAGAGAAGTAACATCTGGACCAGAGATGTAGAGTTTTGTGTCGTCAGCATATAGATGGTAGTGAAAGCCATGTGAAGCTATGAGCTGACCCAGACCAAGAGTGTAGATGGAGAAGAGTAGTGGGCCCAGGACAGACCCCTGGGGGACACCAACAGAGAGTGGACAGGGGGAGGAGGTGGAGCGAGAATGAGAGACGCTGAATGTCCGATCAGAGAGGTACGAGGAGATCCAGGAAAGAGCCAAGTCCGTGATGCCGTGGGAGGAGATGATGTGTAGCAGGAGGGAATGGTTGACAGTGTCAAAGGCAGAGGACAGGTCTAGAAGGAGGAGGACAGAGTAATGGCGTGAGGCTTTAGCAGTTGCTAGGTCATTGGTGACCTTGGTTAGGGCGGTTTCGGTAGAGTGGTGGGGTCGGAAACCAGATTGTAGTGGGTCAAGAAGAGAGTTGGAGGAGAGATGGGAGGACTGCTGAAGATAGACGTGTTGCTCGAGGAGTTTGGAGGCAAAAGGGAGCAGTGAGATGGGGCGATAGTTGGACAGAGAGGAGGGATCGAGGGATGGTTTTTTTAAGGATGGGAGTGACAGTAGCATGTTTAAAGGAGGAAGGAAAGATGCCAGAGGTAAGCGATAAGTTGAAAAGATGGATTAGGGCTGGGATGAAAGCAGCACTAAGGTCTGGGATAAGGTGTGATGGCAGTGGGTCAAGATTACAGGTGGTGAGGTTGGATTTGGACAGTAGAGAGGAAAGATTATCATGTGTAAGAGTGGGGAAACAAGTTAAGGGGGAAGAGCCATGTGTAGATATAGAGGAGGGCGCTGGGGACTGGGGGCTGAAGCTTTCTCTGATAAGCTTGATCTTGTGTAGGAAGTGAATGGTAAAGTCGTCTGCTGAAAGGAGAGAGGGTGGAGGAGGTGCTGGTGGGCAGAGGATGAGATGTTTATAAGGTGTTGAATAGTTGTGTGGGGTTGTGAGACAGAGAGGATATGAGATTGGTGAAGTAATCCTGTTTGGCTATTGTGAGTGCGGATTTAAATGTATGTAGTGATTGTTTGTATGAGGCAAAGTCATCGGTGGAGCGAGTTTTCTTCCAGCGGCGTTCTGCAATTCTGGAAGCTCGCCTCAGCTGTTTAGTGGAGTGTGTGTGCCAGGGTTGTCTGTTGATTTTGCGGTTTCTGTTGTGTGTGAGGGGAGCGACTGAGTCAAGGATGGCAGTGACTGTGTGGTTGTAGAAAGTGGTGGCTGCGTCTGGGTCATTAAATGAGGATATGGTAGAAAGAGGTGTAAGAGAGTCAGAGAGAGTGCGAGGGTTGAGGTTTTGTAAGTTCCTGCGGGGGTGCACTAGATGTGGGACAGGAGGAGCCGGTGGGGTGGAGATGGTGGAGAAGGTAAGCAGATTGTGGTCAGATATGGGGTGGGAGGAGTTAGTGAAGTCAGATAGGGGGCAGAGGCGGGTGAAGATGAGGTCCAGTGTGTGTCCATCTTTGTGAGTGGCTCCAGAGGTCCACTGTGAGAGGTCAAAGGAAGAACAGAGTGAAAGGAGTTTGTTGGAAGCAGAGTGGGGGGTGTCGATTGGGATATTGAAGTCTCCCATGATAATAGTAGGGATGTCAGTGGAAAGAAAATGGACAAGCCAGGAAGCAAAGTGGTCAAGGAAGGCAGTGACAGGGCCCGGTGGTCGGTAGACAACAGCCACTTGGAGGTTGGAGGGGGCGTAGATGCGGACAGAGTGCACCTCAAAGGAGGAGAGTGTGAGGGAAGGCAGAGGTGAAGAGGGGACAAAGGAACAAGTGTCAGACAGGAGGAGGCCAACACCTCCTCCATGCTTGTTACCAGGGCGAGGGGTATGGGTAAGTTGGAGGCCGCCAAAGGAGAGAGCAGCAGGGGATGCTGTGTCAGAGGGGGTCAGCCATGTTTCAGTCAGACCAAGGAAGAGTACATTTCTTGAGATGAATAAGTCATGTATGTATGAGTGTTTATTACATACAGTCCGTGGGTTCCAGAGAGCTCCAGGGAGAGAGATAGGGGGAGCAGGGGTCAGAGGTATGTGCTTCAGGTTGATGGGGTTATCAGAATTATTAGTGGTGAATCTGTTTGAAAAGGGAGAGACAATGGTGGGAATGTGCTGGGGAGGGCCTGGGTTAGGGGATACGTCCCCAGCAGCCAGGAGGAGCAGAGAGAGGGTGAGCAGGTGGGAGTAGTTTGGCAGGGTTTGTTTGGTGCGGAGGGCATTAACAGTAGGGAAGAGGTTGGTGACATCATACAGGTGAGAGGGTAGAATGCAGGGGGAGATGTAGAGCTCATTACAAGGTGAATTGGCCCCATGCACACAGCAGGAAAATGGGGTAGAGAAGATGGCAATTGTGATAGCAAGTTATGACTTACTAGATACACTCAAGGAGAAGATACATCAATGCAGGTGGGAGCAGTAGTGGTCATATTTATATAGTATATAGCCAGGCAGGGCACTTAGTAGCAAGGCAGTATATAGCCAGACAGGGGACTTATAGCGGCAGTATATGCAAGGGGCACTTAGTGGTAGGCAGGGCCAGTAAGTAGTTTAAAAAAAAAATAAAACTCTTACTCATCTGGTTTTCCTCCTCACCTCTTCTCCACGTCCGGCCGGAGCGGCCGCTCTAACCCGAGTGGGGGCCGTGGAGCAGGCATGCAATGTGGTCATCACATCGCGCGCCTGCCCCGCGGCCTCCTGGGAGCTAAACAGACAGGATCATAAGATCCCAGCTGTTCAGCCTCGGCTGCTGCTTGCACCACGCGGTGCAGGCGGCGGCCGTGATGGCTGCATGGCTGGGTCGGTGACCCGGCCGTGCAGCCATGTGGTGAGGGGGGCCTATCGGCCCACTGCCACAGGGGTCCAGTCGCTGATGCGACCATTGTGGCCCCTGTAGCGCGCCACAGATTGGCGCCGGCACTCGGGGCCCGCCGGGGAGAAACGATGGTCCCCTCGGCGGGCGATCCGAGCCGGCCCTGCGGCCCGGACCCCAGCAGCCCGCCGGGCAAATGCTCGGTTTGCCCTATGGGCAGTCCGGGCCTGGGTACATAGCATTAATCCCTCTACTGCTCTATACTGAGGATCTTTACATTATTCCCGTCACTTCCCTAGACTACTATGGATCCTACAAATCCCTTCACTACCCTAGACCACAATGTACAGTTGAAAGCAGAAGTTTACATACACTATCTAAAGAGACACATATGCCTGTTTTTCTCACTATCTGACATGAAATCAGAATAAATCTTGCCTTTTTAGGTCAATTAGGAACCAAAATTATTTATATTTGCCAAATGCCAGAATAATGAGAGAGATTTTTAAAGACATTTTTATTACTTTCTGCAAAGTCAAAAGTTTACATACACTATAATTACTATTCCTTTAAGCATTTTGGGCAAGCCCATATGATGAAGTTATGTGTTTGGAAGCTTCTGAAAGATTTTTTGGCAACATCTGAGTTAAATAGAGACACATCTGTGGATG
This sequence comes from Phyllomedusa bahiana, assembly GCA_025379985.1. Taxonomy (NCBI): domain Eukaryota; kingdom Metazoa; phylum Chordata; class Amphibia; order Anura; family Hylidae; genus Phyllomedusa; species Phyllomedusa bahiana. The sequence continues at coordinate 11,348 of JAODAL010014188.1, forward strand.
TGTTTTAATTCACACCAGAAACTTCTGGTGTGAATTAAAAAATTTTACTAACAGAAGAAAGCTTCTGTGAGTAACATCATGGGAAAGTCTAAAGAAATCAGCCAAGAAATCATGAAGAGAATTGTGGATTTGCATAAGTATGGATCATCCTTGGGTGCTTCTGTACAAACAATTATATACAAGTACAAACAAGATGAGAATGTCCAGCCACCATGCCACTCAGGAAAGAGATGGGTTCTGTGTCTCAGAGATGAACGTGTTTTGGTCTGACATGTGCATATCAACCGAAGAACAAAAGCAAAAGACCTTGTGAAGATGCTGGCGGAAGCTGGTAAGATTGTGTCAATATCCAAGCACTGTATCAACATGGGCAAAAAGGCCACTCTGCCAGGAAGAAGCCATTACTCCAAAAGAAACATATGGAAGCCAGATTAATGTTTGCAAATGCACACAGGAACAAAGACCTACATTTTTGGAGACATGTCATGTGGTCTGATGAAACTAAAATTTAACTGTTTGGCCATAATGACCATCGTTACATTTAGAGGAAAAAGAGAGAATCTTGGAAGCCTAAGAACACCATTCAAACTGTGAAACACGGGGGTGGAAGAAGCATGTTGTGTGGTTGTTTTGCTGCAGGAGGGACTGGTGCATTTCACAAAATAGATGGCATCATGAGGAATGAAGAGTATGTGGCAATACTGGAGCAACATCTCAAGACATAAGCCAGGAAGTTAAAGCTTGGACAGAAATGGTTCTTCCAAATGGACAATGACCCGAAGCATACTGCCAAACTGGTTACAAAGAGGCTTAAGGATAATCAAGTCAATGTTTTGGAGTGACCATCACAAAGATCTGATCTCAATCCTATTGAAAATTTATGGGCATAGCCGAAAAGGCAGGTGCGAGTACGGCGACCTACAAACATGACTCAGTTACACCAGTTCTTTCAGGAGGAATGAGCCAGAAATTCCTACCAGCTATTGTGAGAAGCTTGTGGAAGGATATCCAAAACATTTAACCCAAGTCATACAGTTTAAGGGCAACGCTAACAAATACTAATGAAATGTATGTAAACTTTTGACTTTGTAGAAAGTAATAAAAATGCCTTAAAAATTCTATCTCTCTCATTCTGGCATTTGGCAAATATACACAATTTTGGTAATCCTAATTGACCTAAATCGGGTAAGGTTTCTTCTGATTTCATGTCAGATAGTGAGTAAAACATGCATATGTGTCTTTTTATATAGTGTATGTAAACTTCTGGTTTGAACCGTATGTAGCATTAACACCTTCACTGCTCTGGACCACTAATTATGCAGCATTAACAGAGACTTGTCCCTTTTAGGAGGAGAATTATTGTACCCAGTTGTTTATTTATTCATACATTGCAGGGGGAATAACAGAGGAACTATGCATTGTACACTCCTAAGAAAAAATGCCGTAGAATTGTTATCTCATGGATAACGCAAGTATTTACTAAAATAGACGTCTTTTTTAATTGCCCTGTGACTTTGTCTGATGAGTACTTTATTCTCTTTGTTTGCAAATAATACTCTACAGTGCACCTGTGTAAAACTAGTATCTGACCATGAAATGGTCACTGTATGGTAATATTATTGGTTATATTGTTGTTTTTTATATTTGGCATATACTTGTCCCTGACTGAAAAAGTGAAACCTTTCCTTGAATTTGTGATTTATGGATATTGGAGGTTAAATAAAGCAAAATTGGCTACATTTTTCAGTGCTGTATTTTTTGCGATATGGGGGTGCAGAGCAATATTGTACGTTGACCAGTTGGCTTTGAGTGCCATGAATGCTTTGTAGTGCTAGCCTTGCCCTAAGTTTGGCAGTATCAATCTCATGGTTTATGACGTCTATAGGCAGTTGTACATTTAACTGCTGCAAGCTGTATGCCTGTTTCACTAGAAATAAATTAATTTGTGACCTGTAAAGTCAGGCACGAACTCTCTGATCATAATTCACTTAATCTGATATGATTTAGAAAAGACAACCAAACCCAAGTAATCATTGAGGCATTACATTACATTAGGCAATGTATTCCATATCAGGGACACACAGTCCAGATTGATGCAGTTTTTGATGTGTTGTTTTTAGCTAAAACAAGGAACGGATACAAAAAAGATCAATATAAAGATAAAAATAAAAAGTAGATTGTAGAATTGGTTCTGCACACTAGTAGTCGGGTGCCAAGTAGAAGGATGGATATCCCCAAGATTTCAAAGACTTACCAAGAGTAAATTGCAACATTTTGGCTTACTTAGCCTTTGTCATGCTGTCATTGAGCTGTAAGAAGGAGAGCGGGCGCTGACTTAGGGCTTGTTCACATGGAGTTTTGCCTCCGTATTAACATACGCTTTTTAGATGCGTCTCAGGGACCGACAGGACGGACCCAGAGAGGCATCTCACAATTAGCAGTGATATTATCACTGCGGGCTATGAGGAAGATGCAGCGGCGTTCACATGAGAGATCGCCGATGCATGTTTGCCCTGCGCCTGTCGGGTCTGTCTTGCGGATGCGATCAAAGACTTGACATGCAATATTTTGATCAGGTCCATAAAGCGGACCGACAGGCGCAGGGCAAAAATGCAGCGGCAAACACTCATGTGAACGCCGCTGTGTCTTCCTCATTGCCCGCAGTGATAATCTCACTGCTAATTGTTAGATCCGTCTCTGGGTCCGTCCTGTCGGTCCCTGAGATGCATCTACAAAGCGTATGTTAATACGGAGGCAAAACTCCATGTGAACAAGCCCTTACTGTGTTTGTCATATGTTTTCCTGTCAGTTTGGCCATGCTTCTACACCACCTTGAGGCAGCTGCCCTAATTACTCTTCCTGGCTGTAGGAAAGGTGTGGCAGCATCCTACTTGCTTTTATCCCTAGTAGGTCCTGCTGTGATGAACTTCCCCAGCCAATCATCTGTTGGTTGAGGGTTTACAAGGCAGCTCCTCCCAACTCCTTTGACCTTGGTGTTGGCCTAGACTCTATTTGTCCTGTCTTGTCTAGGCTGTCTGTCTGGTCCCTGTTATCCTGATCTGTTTCCGTAGCTTGAGTCCTAGTCTATGTTCTTAGCCAGAGCTCCTATACTGTTATCCTAGTTTGTGTGTCTGTCTGAGCTCCTAGCCTGTGTATCCTAGTTTATGTGCCTGCCTGTTTCTTGCCTATGTGTGTGTCGTGTACCTTGGCCTCTAACAGGCCTTCTTGTTTGTTCTTATTTGCACCTTGCCTGGCATATGTCCTATGTCTTGAGAACATCTGCTATAATGTTGTCTGCCTCTTCTTTTCAGTACCTGGCATGTCTCATGGTCCCTTGTTTTGTCTGTTGGTCCTCTGTCTGTATGGTGCCTGTCTTGGTGCTTCTGAGCTGTCCAGGTCAGCTGTTACTGCCAGGGATTACTCTGAGGTCGCCCCTTAGTCACAACCCCTCGGAGCAAGCCTGGCAGTGGCACAGTGGGTCCACCACTCACCATAAACGTGCCCTGTAGCATCAGACTCTACTTTTCACTGGAGCCAGGTCTTTAAAATACAATTAATGATGGATTTAATGTAACCTGTATGAATAAATATCAACCCTAATTGCATCTGAAGGTATGCCGTGAATTAATTTGGACTGTCTTGGAAATATAAAAAGTATACTATCCTCTCTTTAATATCCACTCTTGCGTCTGTTTATATCCTGTCCTGATGATACCAATCTTAACTCCCAATGTTAAATCACAATAAAGTGAAATATGGTATTGCCACATTTTTTACATGCAGCACATAGTTGTAATTCTGCCTTTGCACAACAGGTGAAAAATATGTTCTGTGATCTATGGTAAAAAAAATTGTCATAACAAGAGGAATTTAGAAATGTCACCATATAAATCAATATATCTGTAATGGGATACATAAACACCATATTACCACTGATATTATTGTCTTTAGATTATTGCTTAAAGCTGTTGTCCAGCAAACCAATTTGCTTGCCTAAGTTTCCATTAATTTCCCTGTAATATTTTTGGGGCTTATTTGTGGTTTTCCTATACTTTATGTAGTCTTCCTTCCCTGGAGCCAAGTAGCAGTATTTCCTGTCTGAAAGCTGTTTCCCTTTGCCCTGTTAAAGGGGTTGTTTCACTACAAGGATTACTTTTTGTGTTAAAGATCTTGCAAAAACAAGTCACTTTGCAATATATGTCCATTAACATTATCCTACCTATTCTGAGATATCCCCTCTTGAATGGGCTGCATCAGCTTCTCAGGTCACTATAGCTACAGACCTGTTTGATTTATCCTGAATTCAAAATGAAACCAAGAAAACAGGACTGAGGTAAGATAAAGCAATGTAGTGAGACAACCCCTTTAACCACTTAAGGACCCTGGACGTATGAGTACGTCCCAGGGTCGCTAAGGGGTTATTCAGGGGAATCGCCCACGCTGTTTAATCCTTTAGATGCCGCGGCAGCATAACTGCGGGGATCCGATTCCTGGACACACCGCTGCCATGTCCTCGTTTGCCCCACTTCCGGCCGCAGTCTGAAAGTGTGGAAACCGTCATCTTGGTACAGTCTAATGCATTGTCTATGCAATGCATTAGACTGTATTAATGATCGCGCCCCCTAGTGGTCAAGCACCATAGGGGGACTCAATGTTAAATTAAAAAAAAAAGAAATAAAGTTTTAAAGTACAAAAAAAAGTATAAACAGTTCAAATCACTCCCCTTTTCCCATTTTACAAATCAAAACAAGAAAATAAAAAATTTACACCTATTTGGTATCGCCTCGTCCGAAAAAGTCCGATCTATAAAAATATAACATCATTAATCCTGTACGCTGAACGCCGTAGAAGGAAAAAAATTCCAACCGCCAAAATTGCGTTTTTGGGTCATTTCACATAGCTTAAAATTTGGAATAAAAGTGATCAAAAAAGTTGCATGCATTCCAAACTACTAGCAATAAAAAGTAGACTTCAGCCCACAAAAAATGCCCCCTCACTGATGTCCGTAGGTGTTAGTACAAAAAAATTATTGGTCGCACAATATGGCGCCGTGGCACAAATTTCAAAAATAGAAAATGTTTGGAATTTGTTTACGATACCAAAACATAACGGAAACCCTACATGTTTGGTATTGCCGGATGCATATCAACCTGTAGAATACAGGTAACACATTATATTTACCGAAGATTGAATGCCATAAAAGCAAAACACCCTCAAACATGGCGAAAGTATGTTTTTTTTCACAAGTTGTCCCACTTGGAATTTTTTTGCGGTTTCCCAGTATATTCTATAGTACAGTGAATAACACCATTTGAAAGTACATCTTGTCCCGCAAAATAAAAGCCCACATATGTCAATGTAGGTGGAAAAATAAAAAAGTTATGGCTCTGCTAAGATGAGGAGGGAGAAACGAACATGTCAACAAAAAAAACGCAATGTCCTTAAGGGGTTAAACTACAAGTTCCAGGATCCTCTTCTATGCTTTGTCTATCTTGCTTCCCAACCTCAGTCTCAGTGCACTATGCCTGTTTTTACCTTATGTCAAAAGCCTTGAGAGGTGGAGCCAAAAAGGGTGTGGCTTCAAAGACTGCCTTTAAAAGCCAAACCCCTTTGGTCACAGGATCTCTGGGCTTTACACAGAGCTGTTTCCTGTGTGTTGAAATATAAAGATCTACAGAACTTCATGTCATCAAACACTGATGTAGAACAGAAGGGCTAGAAAATATTATTTTCTACTGAACAACGCCTTTAATATAGTACATTGACGCATAAAGGCTTTTTTGTTGGATTTCATATAAATCAGGAACAAAATTATTTTATTTTCTATTAAAATCTATGTCACGGAGATAGTTTCTAAAATGACTCTGTAATATGGTGCTATATGAAGCAGCAGTACCTGTAGCTCTGTAGCATAAAACTATAGGGATTCCCAGTGTCTCTGTATAGTCTCTATGCATATGTACAAAAGGCTAACGTATACAATATTCAGCATGGAATGATTGTTGTTTAGCTCTCATGAATATCTGTGGGAGACAAGTATTAGGGTTTCCATAATGTTATAAAATCCTTCATTCTTATATTAAGCTCACAAAATATGAAAGAAAGACTTGCAGAAAAAGGTTACTATATACCCTGTTATAGCAACTGCAGGTGCTCGTGTATTTTTGTTGTTGTTCTTTGTAACCTTGAGGTTTGTCTCCTTTTTATTATTCTATTTAGTATTTCTTGTTTTGGGAAAATTATGGATAAAGATGATAATTATTAGGAAACATAGCTGTTAGAGAAAAACACTGTTTCATTCTCATATCACAGGTTTAACAGCGAGCTAAAGAAAATAGTAGCAGTAACTGCTATGTATTTATCTGTATGAGTTCTGTATTTTATTAGGCAGGAAGTTGATGTGTTGAAAGCAGGAAAAATAGGCAAGTGTAATGGGCCGTTCACACGGCAAAGTGCAAATACCGGTCAGAAATGCCGACCGGTATTTGCACTGTTTTCAGACTATGCACACGGCCGCCGGGGAACGGCTTTTCTCCGCTTTTTGCGGAGAAAAGTCCTCCCTCCTCCCATTGAGACGTTCATAGTCCACCCGAAAACTGAGCAGAAGAATGAACATGTTCAATGTTTTTCGGACCACCAGTGGTCTAAAAACCGCCGGGCAGAAAACCCGTGCAGTGGGGACCGCTGCGTCTGTTTTCCATAGAGGTCCATGTAAAAGTTTGTCAGCCGGTTTGCAGACGGCTTTCAAAACTGAAAACCACCAGAAAAAACTGCTGAAAACCCTTGCCGTGGGGACAAGGCCTAAGGGCCTGCATCACCTTCACAGAGGCCAAAATTACGATGACTAGACAACTGGGTCAGAGCATCTCTAAAACAGCAGGTCTTGTGGGCTGTTACAAATATGGACTGGTTTTTACCTACCAAAACTAGTCCATGGAAGTTCTAGTGAAACAGTATTAGGCTATGTTCACACGGCTTATTTCGGGGCGTATTTTCAGACGTATTTCAGTCCGCAAATACCCTCCCGAAATTCGTTTCAAAAAAATGAACAATTTAGATTTGGATTGTTCCCTTTTAAAAAACCCCCCTCGTTGTTTTACACGAGGCCCCTATTTTCGCGAAAGTATTTTCTGGGGGTAAATTTTCTTCCCTTAAAAACATCGTAAAATTTAAATTCCCCCTTTAAATTATTTAGGCGTATTTCACAATGTAAATTCCCCATAAGGGAAAGAAGGGGAATTATTTACCGCGAAAAACGGGGACACAATTTTTTGGGAATTTGAAACGTATTTTAAGGGGCGTATTTGCGGAAAGTAAAAACGTCCGGGAAAAAGGCCCCAAAAAAAGCCGGTGAACATAGCCTTTGGGCTGATTGGTGGGGTGTGGAAAAAAGAGGCTAAACTTGTTTGGGGTCTGATCCCAAATGAAGGCTTTTGTAGCACCAAATTTCCCAAAAAAACCCCTTGACCACTTTTCACTTTGGGGGCCCCAAGAGCATTAATTTAATAATAAAATCTTTATTTAAAGCGAAACTTTTTCCGCAACACTTTAAAAATTTGGAGGGGAAAAGTAAAAGACATTACACTTTTAAAATAAATTACAGATGAGACACAAGGGTGAGGGCCCGCTTGCCAAAAGCCCTTACAAATTTTTTAGGGTGAAAGGGGGAAAACGAAGGGCAAGAATGCTAGATTTAAAAATGGGCCCGCCATGTGACAAAATATGGGGTTTGTTTTTTACCCTTTGAATTCGGATGAACCCGCCCCCCTCTTTTAAAAACTCTATATAAAAGTTTTAAATGCCCAAAATGAGATAAATGGCCCAGGGTGTGTGGGGGGGGGGGGGGTGGAGCATTAGGGGTTTTTGGTTTGGCCCGGGGTGAAAGATGTATTCCCAGGGCCCTGTTTTAAAAATAATTGGGGAAATTCTGAGGTGCCTGACGCCCCGGTAGCCTGTTCCAAGGGGGAACTGGTTGGGCCGGGACGTGTAAGTCTTGGGAGGGGATGGGGGGGTTCGGTTTATTGATGAAATGTAACCCGATATCTTTAGGGAGAGCGGAAAGACGGGTAGGGTGGGTAGACAAGATGAGGGAAGAATTTGGGGGAGCACGTTTTGGGGCTTTATGAGGGAAAAAGGTTTAGTTTATGTTGTATCCCCCCACTGGTAGGCAACCAGGGGCAGTGACTGACCAGGGTTTGAGGATCCCGTATAGCGGGTGGGGAAAAAAAAAACAACCTGCCCCGCGCATTCAGGCAGAATGGAGAGGGGAGAGTTTTTCCAAGGGGGAGGGGGAATTTAAACAAGGGGTTTTCAGAGTACGGAAAACAGAAATGGAATTTAAAAAAAAAATGAGGGGTTTGATTTTTTTTCCACAGTGAGAACGGACGGAAAAATTTTTGGAAAATGGGTTTTTGGGTGCAGGTGACAAAGGAGGGGGCAAGGGATTGGGGAAAATTGGGGATTAAAGACAGATCGGAATCTAGTATTTTAAAACCCCCAAAACAGCGGGGCCCTTTCTGGGGTGGGGGTTTTTGGTGGGCCACAACTGAGACAAAAGGGGGAAAGGGAAAAGGGCCCGGTTTTAGATGGGGGGATGACTAGAAGTTCCGTTTTTTTTAGTTTAGTTTTTTTGAAAACATGGGGGAGATGATGTCAGTGGGCAGCAGACAGGCCCCGTCCCTGGGTTTTTGTACAGAGAAAGGGGTGATGTCCCCCGGGGAGGTTTTGGGATAATTGGGTTGGGCCTTTAGCGTAGAGATGGGACTGGGAACCAATTTGCTAAAGGTTTGTCCCAAAGGGGGCTGAAAAGATTGAGAGAGGAGAGGACCAAGAACCCATCCCTGAGGAACCCCGGGCAGCAAAAGGAAGAGGAGAGGAGGTAGAAACCCGCAAAAATTTAACACTGAAAGCGGTTAGGAAAAGGGAAAATGAGGGAAACCAAAAAGAGAGAAATGTCCCCGGAGGCCCAATTTGGGGCTGAGTTTTTGGGGGGAAATTGGTTTTATAACAGTGTTTTAACGCTTCAGAGAGGGTCCAAGAAAAGCAACAATGAGTTTTTTTCCCTGGGAAATTTTTTGTTTTGGGGGATCATTTGGGGACTTTAGTTAAGGGGGTTTTTCCGGGGGAGTGTTTGGGGGCGGAAAAATGATTTTCAGGGGAAAAAAGAAAAGGGTTAAATTTGGGGGAGATTCCCGGAAATTTGGCAGGGGGAGACCAAGCGTTCCAAAGTTTTGGAGTGAAGGGAGGTTAAAAGAAATGGTCCCGGGAGTTCAGGCAGGATGGGTCCCCCCGAGGGCCTTTTTTCAGTAAGGGAGTTAAAACAGCAAGTTTAAAGGAAGATGGGAAAAATCCAAGTTGGGGAGAGAAAATTACAGGGTTGCAGTTTTTGTGAGAGATGATAGGGTGGGGGAAATAGAATGGAAAAAGGGGGGAAAGGGGAAAGGGGTTCACCCAGAGCGGTGGTGGGGGCGGGGCAACAGCGAAGCCTGGACACTTTTTCTTGTCGTCGGGGGAAGAGTTGAGAGTTTGGTGGGGAGTGCGGGGAGGGACCAGATGGGGGCTGTTTGGGGGGTTTTAGATGAGAGTTTTTGGCCGGGTTTTTTCAAATTTTTTCCTTTTAAGTGAGTGGCCCCGGTCTTCAGCTTGGGGGTCGAGACCGGGGCCCCGAGCTTTAGGGCCCAAGAAGGGAGGGATGGTGTCAAACCGGCGTTTTTTTGGGGTTTTTGTTAAGGGTTTGGGGATTTAGGGGGTGAAAAAAAATTTTTTTTTGGCGCTGTGGGAAGGGGAGTTTGATAAGTCCCGAGCATAAAATTTGTTGTAGAAAGTTTTTTGCAGGTAAACTTTGCTTCCTTCATAACGCCCCAATTTTGGAACATCGCTGCAGGGTGGAGATTTAGGCGTGGCCATGGCTGTGGGTGTCTGACTCTTTGGTTTGGTTTCCCGGGGTGGGGAAGGGGGTGCCCAAAGTGTCCAGGGGTTTTGGGAAAGAGTTTTAATTTTAAAATTTTTGGAAAGCCAGGTTGGGAGGAGAGGGAGGGGAAAAAGGGGGCTTGAGGATGTATGGCGTCTGTGAATTTCCCCCGGGGTGTTCCCCGGAGTTGGGTATTTCTGAAAAGGGGGACGGACAGGGGTTTTTCCAGAGATGGGGGAGGGAATTTTTAAAAAGTGAAGGAAAAAAGTTGTGACAAGGGGAGTGAAGGGGAATTATTAAAATTTTGAGATTGAGGGAAAGGTTACAGAAAAACCCGATCCAGAGGGGTTCCCAAACCTTGTGGGGTTTGGGGGAGTTTTGTAAAATGCGAGGGGAGCCAAAAGAAGAGGTTAGGAAAAGGGTTGAGAGGGGAGAGTTTAGACATGGGGCCCTCAAAGGGGGTTAAAGTCACCCCATATTTAGAAATGAGTATTTCATTAAAAGAGGAAAGTGAGGGAGCCCGGCAAACAAAATATCCAGGAAAAAATGGCGGGGGGGCCCGGAGGTCTGTACCCAAACCGGGGAGTCTGAGGGAAAAGGGGTGAAATAGTTTTGAGGGTGAGGGCCTCAAAAAGGGGGGGGAAAGTGAGTGGGGGGTGCAGGAGGAAAGGGCCTGGTAAATTGGGAGTGTGGAGGGGGGGAAAAAAATATGCCAACTCCTCCACCCGTCGTTCTCAGGGCTGAGGGTGTGGGTGAAGGGGTTTGGCCCCCATAGGTGAGAGGGCAAGGGGAAACGGTGTTTTAAAAGCGGGGCCATGTTTCTGTGAGGGCCCAAACAGGGGTTTAGGGAGTTGGGGAGAAACAGGGGCATGAACAGCAGTGAGTTTGTTTGGAGACGGGTCGGGCCCTTCCCAGAGCACAAATTTTAAAGGATGGAAAAATTTTACAGCGGGAAAATTTAAAATTTTGGGGCAGGGTTTTTAAGGGGAGGGGAGGTGGGGATGAGCAAATAATTGGAGGGGGGCCGGGGTTAGGAGAAAAAGTCACCGGGAGCAAGAAGCAGGAGAAAGGGAAAAAATCCCGCAATGGTTCAGTTTGGTATGGGCAGCGTTTTTTTTCAGCAAAAATGTGAGCAGGTTTGGGTTTTTGGTTTTTTGAAAAAGGGGGGGAAAGGGGAGGTTGTTGGGTTTAATACTTTGGGGGGAGGGAAGGGGCGAGGGCCGATGTGATTAAAATTCTCAGGGCAATAAAATGGGTGGGAAAACCAGGAGGGTAGGTGGGTGCAAAGATTTGACAGCAATGTGAAACATGGGGAAATGAAAAAGGGGTTTTTTTTTTTTTTAAAAAGCCTAGATACTTCAAAAAAAGGCCCCCCCGGCCCACTTTCCCGGGCCCCAATTTCAGTTTTTTTTTCTGAAAACCTTGATTCCCGCTCATTTAATCACTTTTAAACTGGTTCACTTTTCAGTATGGTTCCCTTCTATCATGGCTTTTACGACCCCAAATTGGGGGGTTTAAATGGAAACCCTGGAGCAATGGAAGAAAAGGGGGCCCCCGGTCTGATGAATTAGTTTTCTTTACATCATGTGGTTGGGTGGGGGCATGGGATTCCCTTTACCTAGGGGAAAAAGTGGGCACCCCGGGAAAGCACTTTGGGAAAAGGGCAAAAACGAGAAGGCAAAGTTTTATGCCAGGGAATGTTTCTTTCGAGAAACCTTGGGTTTTTGGACCTTTAGATTTTGTTTTGATTGACCTAAACAATTTTTTGAAGACCATTTGCACCTTTTTAGAACATTGGTTATTGACACACTACAGAGATTGTTTGGAAAAAGGAATAACTAACCAAAAAGTTCAATGTTAACTTTTTGGGCCCCAAATTTTTTGGTTTTATGGGTTGTGCTAAAAAATGTTTGATCTTCCCCTTGCAAGTTACAGTACAGGACTTAAAAGATCTGCTGCTAAAATTTTGGTGCCAGACACCAAGAGACACCTTCAATCATCTGTTATAGTCCATGTTTTAGAGTGGTTCTGGCAGCATGAGAAGGACATGCAAAATATTAGGCAGTTAATTAGAATATCTGGTGCATATAAACTAAAGGACAAAGGGATTTGACTTTACATTACACATTTTCTACTTTTAGTTTAGCCTGTATTGTACTCCACAGCTGCATTCATAATCATTTAGGGATACGATTTCCCTGTATTCCTTTCTAATTCAATAGTAAAAAAGAGCCCAAGGTAAACTAAATTTAAAAATTTAAACCCTTTATTTAAGGGGGGCTTTTACACGGTGGGGTTTTTTATACGTTTTTTGGCCTTTTTTTGTGGGAGGAAAAGGCCCCAGGGAATTAAAGGGTTTGGAACCCTTTTCTGACAAAAAAACGTGGGCAAAAAAAGCACCCCTGTGAAAGCAAAAATAACTCACTCCAAAATTTTTTATGTTTTTAAATTTTACCCTAAGACACTTTTTAGTTTTGTTTTCAGAAAGGGCTTGTGATGGTGGCTTCAAAGCTGCTGCAGGACTGTCACATAACCCACCACAGAACAACAGTTAAATTTTTCCCCCTTTGATTTTTTTCGTACAAGTGTCTCCCCTTTTGTGGGGTTCCCTTCCCCCGTTTTCCCCAAAAAAATTTTTAAAAAATCCCCTTTTTAAATGTTTTTTGTCCCGGTACTAAAGGGGGACAAGCCCGAAAAAAGGGCCCCCACGCCGTTTTAAGGTGCATTAAATGAGTGTATTAAGTGCCTGAATGAATGGACCTGTCAACAATCTGGTGTGAGGTATACCTTGCATAGTGAAATTGATGCGCCTAATCTAGGCGCATTGAAAAAAAGGCACATAGCATATCATTGCTAGCTTATTTGATGCGCTGAATTTAGGTGCATTCAAATGTGTCATGCTTGGCATACAATGTCCCTAGTTTTGGTGTATGACAGTTCATTTATAGGGTATCAACAGTTTTATGGTTCAAAATACACCAAAAAAATGGCACAGCCCTAATGAGACATGTCGCCCCAGGTATTTCTGCTGTTTTTAATAGCCTTCTTCAAGGTGTCCCCTTTATTGTCTGTGACAAAGATACCTTAGGTGTATGTTCATTTACACAGTTGAGTCACTTATTGTGACCGCTTGCTACTTTCGAAGTCAGCCAAGCATAGCTCATGCTTATGAAGGAAGTCGCATGTCGTGAGCTGCCTTGATAGGCATGGCAATTTATTATTATAAAACAAATGATTATTGGCTTTGGGGCCAAGGGTATCAGTATTTATGAAACTGCACAGTTTTTGAACTGTTAGGGCCATATGTATGAAAACTGTCGAGGTCTAAAACTCACTTTGTTGTCCATAGCAACCAGTCAGAGCTCCCCTTTCATTTTTCCAGAGCGCTATATGAAATGAAAGGGATGCTCTGATTGGTTGCTATGGGCAACAAAGAAAATTTTAGACCCAGACAGTCTTCATACATGTGGCCCGTAGTGTGCTGCAGGGGTGAAAGTGTATTGTGAGTGGACAAATGACACTACTGTGAGTAAGCAACGCAGAGACTGCAGAAATCATTTACCATTGATGTGAAAGGTGAACATCGGCTATGAGCAAAGACGGACATGCTACAGAGGAAAATTTTAGGCTATGTTCACACGGCTTATTTGCAGGGCATAATTACGCCCCGCAATTACGCGGTGTGGACGGGGGCGGGGCGGGAGCGGGGGGCCGGCACCATAGACTATCATTACTAGCGCCGCGTATATGCCGCTAGAAAATGACGTCACTTATCTCCCCCCGCGACGGATTCGCCGAGCAGGGAGAGGAGACGTAATCCATAGTTCTCTATGAGAACTGTGGATTACCGTAACGACTGGGACGTATTGAAGCCGTAATTCGCGCACTACGGCACATAATTACGGACTGAAATACGTCCCATTTTAAGCCGTGTGAACATAGCCTAACTGATAAAATGACCCAGGGAGCTATCAGATGTGTGTCTAAAACAACAGTTCCGTGAAACCTACCGTGTGTGGGGTACAGAAGTGGATGGATGGTCACTGCACCTCTGATAATGAAAAGGCTTAAATTTTCATGGCAGTATCAGAATTGGACCTTTGCTGATTAGCAAAGAGTTGAATTACATTTTCTGTTTCATCACTCGGGTGGACGTTGATGTATCAAATGAGAAACATCAGTAAGCAAAGAAACTGCAACCACTGCAGGAAGAACACAAGCTGGTGGTGGTTGTGTTATGGTCCAGTGGATGTTTTCATGGTATTCTATGGGTGCATTCTTGTAGATTACACCCATACATACTGTTTGTCCTCCTTTGGGGCTGCAAGATAATGTGATGAGTCAAAAGGCTAGAATCGTGCAACAATGGTGGTAGCACATGACTGAGACTTCTAAGTATTACCCTGGCCCCCTAAATTCGTAGATGTAACCAACCCCACTGTGGAACTAGCTTGATCATTGTCTTCACTTTATGTCTACTCCCCCACACACCCTCCAGCAGCTGTGAGATGCAGTCAACATGACTCCAGATATCTGTGACAACCTATCAGCGCCTTATTTTGTCATTTCTAGTCCATCTACCTGCTATCTGTGATGTACATGGCATTTACTCTGGATATTAGCTACTGGTAACATGACTTGTGTCATCGATGATCATCTGTGCCATAGTTCACACTAAGAACCATGGGGATATTTTCTCCAAATGGATTTCAAATCTGTCATGTAGAGAAGAAAAAGAAGTGCTATGTCTTTTCTTTGACTTGTAATCCCATTGTATTGCATTGGGTAGCCTAGATGCCAATCAGCCTCATTAAAATAGGGCCCTTTCATTGAGCTAGGTGGTAACATCTTATAACAAGGATAATAATAAACTATATGGTAGTGCATTACTTGTTCAAGGGGTGTTCTCACCATGTTGTTTCACAGAGCCTGCTCTTTCACAGCCATCCTCAGACTCTTGCTTCCTGGTTAGACTGTGGGTGGTTCTATAGCATATTAGCATATTAGTTCTACTGCTCCTAGCTCAGCATGTTACAGTGAAATGAGTGCAGGAGGTTTGTAAATTATAGTGCACAAGACTACATAGCGCTAAGCATTAGAGTTTGTCAGTAGCCTTGATAAACAAGCTCCTGTGCTGGAAATAACACTCAGCAAGAAGTGAGTCGCCATGGTCAAACAGGACAGCTGGAGCAATGCGAGCAGAGATAGATTGCCATAGCCTAGATTGCCATAGCCTAGATAAGCTTGTATACACAAGCAGGAGATCAAATCTCCTCTATTTCCTACACACAGTAGAATCAGAATAGCAACGTATATGGCTATAATCATTATTTACCATTGCTTTCATGATTAAAGCTTATCAATGTGGTGAGAAAAACCCTTTAATGGTTAAAAAATTTACAGATTAATAAAAATATTCGCAACATACCATAACTTATAATATTCATAGTAGGCTCGCCATGATGATATATGATGGATTAGGTCTTTTGTGGTTCAACTAGTAAGTAAAGCAAGAAATGGATTGGCACCGTTGTTGTTGCCTTACTTACTACTTGTCCTGTGCGTCTCATGGAACGCGGTTTTTGAGCACGGAGTTGCTACAGAATGCCTTCGGATATTGCTGAACAACTATTTAGAGGTGAGCTGGTTTTGTCTTTTTAAATTTCTTTTGTGGTTCACAACACTTTAAGCAACTAAAACACTAGTGGTGTTTCATAACAGCAATACATTCATTACTCTAGTTCTCAATGATTTATAAAGTTCTCATAGTCACTTTATTGTGTAAAGAATTGTGGGAATAGTTTGTTCTGCCATTTGCTTTGTTACATGATGCATATGCTGTCTAGGAGGAATTAACCACCTGAACCAAAAGGATGTTGTGTCTGTCTACCCCCTATGCTGACTTTTTTTCTTTTAAGAGGTCATTCCAAAATAGAATCTTTCAGTAGGTCCATTCATGAGAGATGTATGGGACAGAAGTTGGGAAACAAAACATTAGCCACTCATTAACATTGAATTCTTTTTCGTGAACTCCATCATTATAGAAACAATCTAATATGTAGGGGAACTTTTAGGCTGCTTTGGACATCTGCTCTCAAATCCATATTTAATTGTTCATGCTCTTCCTGATAATCATTTCGACAGCATGTTTTCTAGTGACTGCTGCTGATCACAGGTCACCTGCTAGTACAGCAATGAGTTGTTTAAACCACACAATCCTTTTAAAGCATGTGTCCAACTCAAGGCCCATAGTTCAAATGTGGCCCTTCAAACATCATTTTATGTTGCCCTTTAGATTTCAGACACAGTAGGAAGGGGATGGACAAATTCTGGACGCAGACTGACCTGCTTTCCATTTTCTCTGGAGGGCGGAGCTAGAACAGTCCAGAGGTGGTGACATCAGCACAGGGAGCAGGCGCCATCTTGTATTCGGTGCCTTGGTATGCACCTCCATACTGCTCTCTTTAACAACTGTAAGGTGGCAACAGCAGGAATGGTGTACAACGGAGTATACATCCCAGCCAGGGTCCTCGTGTATTCCTTCAAATGTCCAGACACATGCCCCCAAGGTAAGGAGCCTTGGGGGAATGAAAGGCCAATATTAGATAGGTGTCGACAGTATAGACTGTCGACATATGTTTAACGTTTAATATTAGTATGGCTTTCAGCCATTCCTGGGTCGGCCTTTCATTGGGAGTGAGCATAGAGCAGGGTAGGTGCTCACTCCCCATGGTTCCACTCCAGGATTTACCTGGAATATATAAGTCAGCAGGGAAGCTGACTAGAGGTGGTTACAACCCCTGACTACCTTCATGTCTTGGGTAGAGACATGCTAGAAAACCAGCAGGAAAACTTACAAGCTGATAGTAAGTTGGTCTGTGTTAGTTAGAGCCCAGATGGGCAGGCGTTTGTTTTGTTTGTATTTGTGCATGCCTTGCACTTGCTTTTGTTCTGTTTGCTGCTTAATTAAAATACAGAGGACCTGTGTTTTTGCACCTGAAGATCTGTCTCTGCCTGAAAATATACGTGTGCCAAGATCGCACAACTTATGAACGATAGCACAGAAATGACAGCCCCACCCATACACCCTAGTCACCTAAAAGCTCTTTGAGGGCAAACACAATTCTGATGTGGACATTTGTTAACTCCATAATCCTCCACAGTCAAAATTATATAGCTCTTTGTTAATAACTTTTTTTTATTTTTCCATCTACATAGACATATGAGGGATTTTATTCTGCAGGACAAGATGAACTTTCTAATGGTGAAATTCATCAACAGATCAGTTTGATGCAGTGTGCGCCATATGGTCTGAACACTGACAGGCTGACCCTCCACCCCATTAAGCTCTGCAGCAATGCTGGCAGCAGTCATGTCTGTTTTGAAAAGACAATCTCTAGATATGACACAGAGCACATGCACTCAGTTTCTTTGGTCGACCATGATGAGGCCTGTTCTGAGTGAAATCTTCTGATGGCCTAGGCCATCTTTATGTAGAACAATAATTATTTTCTCCAGATCCTTAGACAGTTTTTTGCCATGAGGTGCATGTTGAACTTCCAGTGACCAGTTTGAGAGAGTGTGAAAGCGATAACACCAAAGTTATCTGCTCCCAATTCACACCTGAGACCTTGTAACACTAATGAGTCACATGATACCATGGAGGGAAAATGGCAAATTGGGCACAATTTGTTCATTTTTACTTAGGGTGTACTCACTTTTGTTACCAGCGGTTTAGACATTGATGTCTGTATGTTGAGTTATTTTGAGGATACACCAAATCTACACTGTTAAGCTGTACACTAACTACTTTACATTGTGTCAAAGTGGCATATCTTCAGTGTTGTCTTATGAAAACATATGATACAATATTTACAAAAATGAGAGGCGTGTACTCCCTTTGTGAGATACTCTATGTGACCCAAAATAGTGCCAATGAAGGTATCAATGTCAAGCCCTAAAATAAATTAAAAAAAAAAGTTGTGGCTCTCTGAATATGGTTATATAAAATCATGATTTATTAAAAGTATTTTTATTGTGTAAAAGTAGTCAAACATGAAAAACTATATAAATTTGGTTTCGCCATAGTCCTACGGACCCACAGAGGAAATTTAACATGTTATTTTTACAGCACAGTGTAAGCCATCAAAATTAATCAAAAACAATTTAACAAAATAGCTTGTTTTTTTTTGTAGTCTGCCACAAATAACAATTAATAAAAATGTTTCAGTATATTTTATGTACCCCAAGCTAGTGGTCCCAAAAAATATAACCCATCCTGCAACAAACAAACACTGTACTAGAATCTTAGAGGTTTTGCAAATGTGGCATGTCGCCGAAAAATCATTACAGCAAAATCTGCACTCCAAAAGCCGAATGACACTCCCTCCCTTCTGAGCTTTGTCATGTGTCCTGTTAGTGGTTTACAACCACATATTGGGTGTTGTTGTACTTATGAGAAAGTGTGTGACAAAATTTGGATAACTTTTTGTCCTGTATTTCTTGTGAAAAGAAAATCTTTTGAGCAAAAACTATATACTACAGGAAAAAAAAATAACATTTTTTAATTTTCACAGCCCAAGGCTAATAAAACACATGTGAAACACTTGTGTGATCATATTACTCACTATACCCCTGTATTAATTCCTTGAGTGATGCAATTTATAAAATGTGGACTTTTTGGGGATATTTTTTGTGTTTTGGAAACTGAAAGCATATGTAGACCTAAAACAGAACCTGAAAAACATAAAATAATATAAAAATAATATAAAGTAGCCTCCAAAATCCAGTAGTTGGTACTTTACTTTTGAGGCCTGTGGTTAAATCAAATAGCACACAATGACCCTATATGGGAAATTTCTTAAAACTGCAAGAGAGAATGAATAAATATTGAGCTGCACACCTCCATTTTGCATTAATTCCTGTGAACACTTTAAAATAGGGGGATTTATGATGGTGTCTAACACATAGACCCTTCAAAGACAAGTCAGAATTGAACTGGTTCATTTTAAATTTTAAAAATAGTTTATAAGCTTATAGGCCTTATAACATCCTAAAAAAATAAAAAGACATTAAAAAATTATGCCAGAATGAAGTAGACATATGTTAGATGTTATCTATTAACTGTTTTGTGTTTTACAGTATGATTTTCAGCCTTAAAAGCAGAAAAAAATCAGTCTGAAAATTGCTAATTTTTTACATTTTTTCACAGATATCCATAGTATGTATCAGTCAAAAAGTACTACTAAGATTAAGTACAATGGGTCACAAAAAAAGTCTCAGAACCATTTGGACACATAAAACCATTCCAGAGTTATTGCCACATAAAGTGAAATAAAAAGAGATTTAAAAAAAAATCCCGGGCCCCAGTAAAATAAACAGTTATATTCCCCTTCTTCTGGCTCCAGGACTGCGTCTCTCTGGTCTACTGTTGACATGGTGTCACTTCCGAATGGAAACGTAACTGCTTGCGACTTCTGATTGGCTGCACAGGTCATGTGCTTCTACTAAAATCACCATTCAGAGCTGTTCCCTTCCGAAAATGAAGGGCAGATGACCGTCACATCAGTTGCAACGGTGACATTCCCATTCGGAAGTGACAGAATGAAAACAGAAAATCAAAGAGTTGCGGCGCTGGAACTGGAAACCAGAAAATGGTGAGTATAATTATACATTTTGTTATTTTACTGGGGGCCCAGGATCTATTGAAAAGCTTTTATTATTAGGTAGACAACCCCTTTAAGGGGCAAGCTCCTTTCACTTATGTACATTGTTGTGAGTAATGATTGTTTATAATTTGCAATACAGTAATTAATTACTGACTTTCAACACCTTTGCAAACAATTTAGATAGCTGAAAGAAGCCTGCTGCTAAAAGGCAGTTAATTGCAGTGCAAGACTGCAAGTAACAAAATGTACTAAAAATGGCACAAATCCGCACCCTGTGGCAAAAAGTGATCACTATTTAGTTCATAAAAATAGAAAATGCTGGATAATGATGAAGGAGTGACATCAGGTAGCTGAATGCGAAGTGATAAGATTTCAGGAAAGAGTGGAGAAGAAAGGAATAACCATTACCTTAAAGGAGTTGTCTCACTATATCGACTCATATTATCCAGGGGTGTAACTAGAGAAGCCTTGGCCCCATAGCAAACTTTTTGGATGCCCCCCCCCCTCCCACGAACATTTCCCGGGACCTCTTAAGTCATGCAGTTACCAGATAATACAAGGAGCGATTAGCTCACCATAGGTATCACCATCATACAGCTACCAAACAAATTCACTATACCAAGTCTAACATTACCAATAATGCTACTACATAAGGACCTGATTATACCGCCAGAACACGACTACAGATTACCACCACATAGTGACTGAATAACACATAGTGACTGAATAACATTATACTATACTATTACTGAATAAATATCAATATTACTGCCATATAGTGGTATATACCAGTGTACACAGGTGCCCTACAAACTGTATGTTACCTCCATACAGTGGCCATATAGTGGTAGATACGTGTGAACAGGCACGGCTGACATATAAGTGATTACAGTGCAGCTACATCTTGTGACTCACAGGTGACGTTTCTCTGACAAGTCGTTGACTTTCCCTTTTGTTCTGCATCCGGTCCAGATCATCATGATGACTACTTCCGGCCACCACTCGTCCCTGAAGATTTGGACACAAATAACTTAGAATCCTCACTTATCCAGCACCTCCCTCACTGACCCCACCTCTGTACAAACATCCCAGGGGTGGGAGAGTGGGTAAAGGCCATAGATTAGAGGTCCAGTCTCCTAGATGGGAGGGGAGGAACAGAGGATTCACCCACTGGAGATTACAGCTATGGCCTGTACCCCTCCGAATCATATTATCAGGTAGACCCCCATTAGGTTGGTAGACCCTAGGTAGGTATGTTAGTAGGTTTGAGGTAGGTAGGCAGTAAATAGGCCCCAGCTAGGTAGGTAGATTGGTTCTAGGTAGGTAGGCAGTAGTTAGGCAGGTCTCTATTGCGACCTGAGGAGCTGATGCAGCCCATCCAAGAGGGGATATCTAGGAATGGATAGGACACTGTTAGGCCGTGTTCACACGGCTTATTCCCGACGGATTTGTGAGCCGTATTGAGCTCACAAATCCGCCGTGAATAAGGGGCGGGACGGGGCCGGAGCGCGGCGGGGGCGCCGCTCCCGGCTCCATAGACAATGCATTGTTTACGGCGCGTACGCGCCCTAAATAATGTGCATGTCACTTTCTCCCCCCGCGAGCGGGGAGGAGCGACGGAATCCACTGTTCTCTATGAGAGCAGTGGATTACCGTAATGACAGGGACGGATTGGCGCCGTACTGCAGCGCAAATCCGGCGCGGAGTACGGCGCCAATCCGTGCCCAAATAAGCCGTGTGAACGAGGCCTTAATGGACACATATTGCAAAGTGACTTGTTTTTGCAAGATCTTTAATATAAAAAGCAATAATTGTAGTTAGACAACCCCTTTAACATTTCTTTTACTCACTTGCTGGTACTTTCAACTTTTCCTATTAAGCCTTGGTGTTATATGTTACACTTCTGCCCTTAAACATGCTGTTTTAATTAAACCCAGCATGGAGGTTGGAATGGGAGCAATATTAAAGGGGGTGTTCAACACTAGGAAAACATGACTGCCTTTTTTTCTGTTTTCTACCCGTGATGGACAGTCATACTTGTCCAAGGGTAGTGTCTGAAATTGCAGGGTGCATTAAGTGTATGAGGCTGAGGCACAATACTATACACAACCTGTGGACAGGTGAGGCACTGTTTCTAATCCTGTACAAACTTTTTAAGCTTGCAGTTGTCTTTTCTCTGTGGCTAGTCTAATCGTCATTAATGTTTGAGAGAAACTGTAGTTACAAATGTAAAATAATGACCTAAAGCTTCAATAATAAACGTGATCATTAACCTTTTGGGTCAGTTATACCATGATAAAATAAAGAGTCCATTTACAGTTATTGCATAGCTAAAACTTGTCCAAAACGTGTCCAAAACATGTCAAGTAAAATTTACTCGTTGGACTATGACTGCTGAAAACCATGTCATCCGACACATTTTCAAGTATTATCACTAAATTACATGCTTATTGCATGTTGATTAAGTGTCGTTTTTGGATTTGGTTTAATACGCGGTTTGCAGTCAGAAAAGAGGATTCGGATCCACGTTAAAAACCACATGCAATGCTCATACAAATGTTTTGGATGCATGTCACATGAGGTTTTTAGTCATCCCATTGTCATCAATAGTTTTGAAAATGGCATGCAGAAAATACGCAAGGTATGGACTACAACGTGTATTTTCTATTTAGGTCAATGGAATTTACTTCATTTCAGTTTTAAACGAGAATTTCCTACCGGAATTCACGTTGAATCTGACTAGAAATCCTCTTCATGTAGACAGAGCCTGAGTGGTTATTAAAAAAACATTAACATCAAAATAAATCAAAACACTGTAGTAAGTTACAGGTGATCTTCCTATGGTTACGTAGTGTTGTTCACCGATGAGTAAAAATTGATGTAATTGTTTTAGTTCGGGGACTACCTTTTTGAAAAATTTCAGATAATGGTTTTCAACGAGTATTTCATGTAGATTTTGGTCATTTTTTTCCAAAAGATTTACAGTCAGAAACGGTCTTTTTATTTTTTTTAGGGGTTTTTGGATGTAAATTTGGCAAGGAATTTTTGAATGCATTTTTTATATGAAATATGGTGGAAGATTGAACATGTTCTAAGTTTTTTTTTTTTTACTGTTAAAAACCGACCAAAAAATATGCGCTGCTTGGGAAATTTTCAATGTGTATTTTCTTTGGGTTAATGGGGTTTTTTTTAATTCGGTTTTAGTGAGTATTTAAGTCGAACCCACATGGAAAAACCAAGGCAGATTTAATTTAGACTGGACAGTCTTAAAATGTGTAACATTTATCAAAGTGTTGATAAGTCTGATGTATGTTTAGACTGTTTAGCTTAAATGTACACCTCCTATTAGTTGGCTTACTTTATGCCACTAATTGTGACAAAATGTTGGTGCCACACCCATTTTGTGAAAAGCCTCTCCCATTTCACTGGTGCCACACCCTTTTAACATACTGGGTGCAGAAGTGTCTAAAACAGAATAAATGTGGTGTAAAGCATGTACACCAGTATTTTGGTGCAATTTCTACACTAGATATGCCCAAATGGATCTATATGTTAATAATTGCTACTAATAATAAAAACAGATATTTTATTCATAATGATTAGTGTTGAGCGATTTTTATCGACAAAGTTGAAATCGGCAAGGTTTTTATGGTGATCGAAATTTCCAGATCATGCGATAATTTAGGTTAAAAATTTTGATCTTTTATTAAAAATCGCCCTTTTTCGGCGTTCCCGTAATTTTGGGGCCCGCAAAAAGAGTTACAGAATGAGCAGGGTGGATGTGTGTGCGACGTCATGACTGGGTGTGTATGGTTGGATTTTGGGTGGAAAAATCCATGACCTTTGTTTTACTAGAACAGGTTTCCTGTTTCGCCTTTATTTTCTCTAGGTCTCATAGGGTTTGGACCTGGCTCTGCCTGTGGCCCCAAAAGCCAGCGAAATTTTTCATTTCTGCAAGAGAAACCTTTTTGCTGTGATCCTTTCCAATTTTGTTAGATTGAGATTTGAACATTTTTGTAGTTAGGTAGAGGAATTTTTAAACAGCTCTACCCCTTTTAAATTCACGGCGGTGGGGCGGGGGGGGGGGGCCCCCCGGGGCCAACACAGAAAAGTCTTCTTTAAAAAACATGGTTTAAAGTTCCCCAAGACTTAGTGTAGACATTGTGTGGAATTTTTTATTTTTAACGTTTGTATTGAAATATTTCCTGGATATTGGGCAGCCTGAAAATTTTATTGGATAAACATCATTTCTAGTAATGCAGGTCTCTTTTTTAGCTGCAAAACTCCACTTTTATTTCAGTTAATTTAGATAGGTGTTCATTTTCAATTTTACCATTCACCCGTGATGTTGATATTCCACTTGAAATTAATTACAAACCAGAAAACTTTTAGCAGCACAGGTTTTTTGTTGCCAAAAAAACAGTGTATCGTAGAAAAATCACAGTTACTGTTTTTTGACTTTTTCGCACCAGCACTGTTCATTGACGCAGATCTACGTAAATTTAAAACAGCAATTTATATTCACCAAGGTGAATTGAAAGGTGCAAAAAAATACCGTTTATTATATCAAAACATAACAGTTAGTGTTTTTGATTTTTGCGCCCCCCCCAACGTTCATTGTGCAGATCTACGTAAATCTTAAAACGCAATTTTTTAATTCCCCACGGTAAATTAAAAGGTGAAAAAAATACCGTTTATTATATCAAACATAACAGTTACGTGTTTTTTGAACTTTTGCGCCCCCACCCACTGTTCATTGACGCGCATCTACGAAAATCAAAAAAAGCAATTTATTTTCCCAAAGGGGTGAATTGAAAGGTGCAAAAAATACCGTTTATTATATCAAAACATAACAGTTAGTTTTTTGACTTTGGCACCCAGCACTTTTCTTTGACGCAGCTTCTACGTAAATTTTTTAAAACAGCAATTCTATATTACCACGGTAAATTTAAAAGGTGCAAAAAATCCGTTTTTATTTCAAAACTAACAGTTAGTGTTTTTTGACTTTTGCGGACCCAGCATGTCATTGACGCAGCATCTACGTAAATCTTTAAAAAAAACAGAATTCTAATTCACCCAAGGTAAATTAAAAGGTGCAAAAAATACCGTTTTTTAATCAAAAAAAACAGTTACGTGTTTTTTGACTTTTGCGCCCCCAGCATGTTCTTGACCAGCATCTACGTAAATTTTAAAAACACAATTTATTTCACACAGGTGAATTAAAAGGGTGAAAAAAAAAACCCGTTTATTATATCAAAACATAACAGTTACGTTTTTTGACTTTTGGCCCAGCACTTTTATTGAGCAGCTTCTCGAAAATCTTAAAACGTTCTATATTAAACCACAGGTAAATTAAAAGGTGCAAAAAAACCGTTTTTATATCAAAACTAACGTTAGTGTTTTTTTGACTTTTGCGCCCCCCGCACTGTTCATTGATGCGGTCTACGTAAATTTAAAACAGCAAATATAAATTCAAAACAGGTGAATTTAAAGGTGCAAAAAATACCGTTTATTATAAAAAAACATAACAGTTACGTTTTTTTTTGACTTTTGCGCCCCCACCCATGTTATTGAGCCAGCATTAGTAAATCTTAAAAAGCAATTCTATATTCAAAAAGGGAATTGAAAGGTGAAAAAAAAATTCCCGTTTTTTATAAAAAACAAAAAAGTTACGTGTTTTTGATTTTGCGAAACCCAGCACTGTTCATTGAGGCTTACGTAAATTTTAAAACAGCAATTCTATATTCAACAGGTGAATTAAAAAAGGTGCAAAAAAAAACCCTTTTATTTTATAAAAAAAAAACAGTTACGTGTTTTTTGACTTTTGCGCCCCCGCACTGTTCATGACGCAGCATTACGAAAAATTTAAAAACAGCAATTTATATTCAACAGGTAAATTGAAAGGTGCAAAAAATCCCTTTATTTATCAAAACATAACAGTTATGTTTTTTGACTTTGCGCCCCAGCATGTTCATTGAGAAAGCATTGTAAATTTTAAACAGCAATTCTATATTCCCCACAGGTAAATTGAAAGGTGCAAAAAATCCCGTTTATTATTCAAACATAACGTTACGTTTTTTTTGACTTTTGCCCCCCAGCCTGTTCATTGACGAAATCTAGTAAATCTTAAAACGCTTTCTTATTCACCACAGGTAAAATTGAAGGTGCAAAAAATACCGTTTTATTTATAAAAACATAACCAGTTAGTGTTTTTTGACTTTTGCGACCCAGCCTTTTCATTGACGCAGCATCTACGAAAATCTTAAAACGAAATTTTATTTTCACCACAGGTGAATTAAAAAGGTGCAAAAAACCGTTTATTATATAAAAACATAACAGTTAGTTTTTTTTTGACTTTTGGCCCCCAGCATGTTCTTGACGCAGCATTAGTAAATTTTAAAAAACAAATTCTTATTCCCACAGGTGAATTGAAAGGTGCAAAAAATACCGTTTTTATATCAAAATAACGTTAGTGTTTTTTGATTTTGCGCACCAGCACTGTTCATTGAGCAGCATCTAGTAAATTTAAAACAGCAATTCTATTTCACCACAGGTGAATTGAAAGGGTGAAAAAATACCGTTTATTATATAAAAACATAACATTTAAAGTGTTTTTTGACTTTTGGCCCCCCAGCCTGTTATTGAGCAGCATTACGTAAATCTTAAAACAGCAATTCATATTCACCACAGGTGAATTAAAAGGTGAAAAAAAAATCCCGTTTATTTATCAAAAATAACAGTTAGTTTTTTTTGATTTTTGGCCCCCGATGTTCATTGCGCAGCTCTTTTAAAAATCTTAAAACAGAAATTTATATTCCCCACGGTAAATTAAAAGGGTGCAAAAAATACCGTTTATTTTTTAAAAAACATAACAGTTACGTTTTTTTTTGATTTTGCGCCCCCAGACTGTTCATTGACGCAGATCTAGTAAATTTTAAAAAAACAGCAATTCATATTCACCACGGTGAATTGAAAGGTGCAAAAATAAGTTTTTTATACCAAAACATAAAAGTACGTGTTTTTTGCTTTTGCCAGCCCAGATTTGTTGATGACCCCTTTGCAGTTAAATTTGAATCCAGAAATTTTGTTTTGATTAGAGGGTTTTGAGAATAGCTGTGATTTGCGTCTTTTAATAAGAGGGGCTTTCCAAAATATTCCATACCTTCTCAAAATTTTTAAATTTTGAACATGGAGCGAAAAGCGGTGGTAAGCGAAACAAAAAGGGGGGTAGCACATGGGGGTAAGGTACGAGAGAGGTGTCCTTTCCCGTGTGGGGACAAAACGCATCCACGGATCGCCCGTTGCAGGCGTCAGGCTGTCATCGCCCGGGTCAGGGCCCTGTGAATTCAGTAAAGAAATCGTCGCCCAATCTGTTCTTCAGTGGTTAATTCATCCTGCAGCATCATCTTTAAAATAGCTATCAATCCCTGTATTGAGAAAACCATTTTAAAACAATAAAAAGAAAAAAGACATGGTGGGGGTTCCATCCTATTTTAAAATGTGTTTTCTAGAATTAAAGTACTAAAAACTTGATGACAAAATGCTGGTAAAAAAATTCCTCTGAATTGACAAGGGGGTACAGGAAAAATTTCCAGATGTAGGTTTTTTCAGGGGGACTGGATATGGACACGGACAGAGAACAAAGTACGAGACCTTTTCCCTCCAGCACGTTGAGAAAATGAGAAAAAAATTTCCCAAAAGATAAAGGGCCCTGGGTTAAAGGAGCGAAAACCCCCAAAGTTTTCCAAGTAAAGCTCAATTGGCCCCACACTATACGGGGGGAAAAGGTACCAGGTTTACTGTGAAGGGAAGGTGGATTCTCACATTCGCCCCGACTCTGCTTCAGCCGACGTTTTGTTGCTGCGTCATCGGGGTTTTAACCTGCGTTTAATAGAGCGGACGCAGCCCGGGCTTTCACCGCACCCGCGTAATCCGGCCCGGGTCAGCTGTGGCCCAGGACAGGTATAGTCAATGTCCAGTTCAACTAAAATGGTGGTTGAAAGACTCCTTTTTTTTGGCACTTTTTAAAAAGTGGGGGTATGAGGTTTGGGGGTCATGCTGGGCCCCGGGCAGGTATAGTCATGTCCCCGTTCAACTTAAATGGTGGTTGAAAAAACTCCTTTTTTCCCGGGAATTTTTAAATGGGGGGTTTTGCGGTTTGGGGTCATGCTGGGGCCCCGGACAGGTTTTTCAATGTCCCGTGAAAATAAAATGGGGTTGAAAGACTCCTTTTTCCCGGGCCTTTTTAAATGTGGGGGTCATGCAGGGTTTTGGGGCTCATGCTGTGGCCCCGGAAAGGGATAGCAATGTCCAGTGAAACTAAATTTGGTGGTTGAAAAGACTCCTTTTTCCGGCACTTTTTAAATGTGGGGGTCATGCAGGTTTGGGGCTCATGCTGCGTTCCCGGACAGGGGTAGTTTAATGTCCCGTTCAATAAAATGGTGGTTGAAAGATCCTTTTTCCGGAAATTTTTAAAAGTGGGGGTCATGCAGGTTTTTGGGGGTCATGTGTGGCCAGGACAGGGATAGTAAAAGTCCCGTGAAAAATAAAAAAGGTGGTTGAAAAACTCTTTTTCCCGGGAAATTTTTAAAAAAGTGGGGGTCATGCAGGTTTGGGGCTCATGCTTTGGCCCCGGACAGGTATAGTCAATGCCCGTGAAAACTAAAATGGTGGTTTAAAGATCCTTTTCCGGGCCTTTTTAAATGTGGGGTCTGAGGGTTTTGGGGTCCAGCTGTGGAGGAAGGTATAGTCAATGTCCAGTGAAATAAAATGGTGGTTTAAAGACCCTTTTTCCGGCACTTTTTAAATGCGGGGGTCATGCAGGTTTGGGGCTCATGCTGGGCCCCAGGACGGTTTTTGTCAATGTCCGGGGAAACAAAAATGGTGGTTGAAAGACTCCTTTATCCGGCATTTTTTAAAATGTGGGGGTCATGCAGGTTTGGGGCTCATGCTGGTTCCAGGCAGGGATATTAAATTCCGTTAAGTAAGTGAGGTTCAAATCTTACTGCCTTCTGGCACTTTTTAATTTGTGGGTGTTTGCAGGTTTAAGGGTAGGCTGTGGTACAAGACAGGGATAGTAATGGTCTGTGACTTTTTTTTTGTGACTTTTTAACAAAGTGTGTTGCTAATGTAGGACGTATCCATTTGAATGTTGGGATGAAAAATTTCAGCTTCCCAGCCTTGTTTGGGTGTAATAATGAAGGTGTTTTTGCTCTCCCATGACTTTAATGGTATCGCGCATAATCGTGCTCCTATCAAAAAAAACCTTATCGATAGCGGCCGACTATCGACTATCGATCGATCTCGATAGCCAACGCAATCGCTCAACACTAATAATGATATTTTACTTTAATTGAAAACACAATTGATTATTGGTTCTTACTAAAAATTTACAATATCTATTTCCTTTTGGTAATCTATAGTATTTATATTACCTTTGAAAATTAACATGGTAAAAAAGAAAAGCCAGAAAAGTTAAACAAAAACTTGTTATAATAGAGTTCCCAACCACTGGCTTTAGGGCCACCTCTTCCTTTGGCTCAGAACACTTAGCAGACACTGCACTGAATTACTGCCATTTAATGAAAGTCATGGCATTGGAACCAGACTCAGTCTGATATCACAGATATTGTTGCCATACTTATAACTAAATTACCTGCAGTTATCTATTTGGTAGCTGTCTTATAATTTGGTTCCATAGTGTGCATTATCCTTGTCATTATTGGCACTTCTAAACATTTTTTTAATTTTTTGGTTTGACTGTTCCGACTTATAATTGTTATAAAATTGTTGTAAAATTTAAGGGTATAAGGCGTCCCCCGGGGTTTCAAACGGGATAGGGACTGTAGGTTTGTCTTAAGTTGAAAATGTTGTAAATCGGAACAAGTTATTTATTAAATGTAAAACCAGCCCAAAATTTTTTTTTGTTTTGGTAGTGAGGGAAGGGGTTTTTACATTTTTTTTGCTGTCTGTGCCCTTTTTTTAGAAGATTTCACCAACGTTCTGTTCTCATGTGCAGCTGTGGATCTGGCACTTGGTTATCATGGGGCGTGACTCGTGTTGAAGTCGCACACCCCATAATTCCCTTTGTAACTGGGGGGAAGAAAGTAAGTGGGGAAACGATGTAAGTGGGGGAAACTGCCTGAAATTTAAAACTTGGGTTACTTTTAATTGAATGGGTTTAAATTTTTCTTTAAAAAAGATTTTAAATGTGTTAATAGGGCTTTACTTTTCCCTAATAGCAGTATTTTAAAATGAATCTAAATTTTGTTTCCCCCCAATTGACGCCAGGATTTTAATAGGGGGAAAGAAAAGATAATGGGTTTGTATGACTTGGAGCGGGGATTTTTGAGAAAAAAAGCAGGGGAAAAAAAGGGGAAATTTACTACTTGCCCCGTTTAACATAAAGTGATTGGCAGTTTTCTTTTTCCCAAAAAAACCTGATGTAAAAAAACCCTTTTTCAAAAAATGTATATTGGTGGGAAAATTTAGAACTAGCACGGGTCTTTTAAAAGGGGAAAACTGTCATAAATTTTTTTTTAAATTATTAAATAAAGGGCCCCTGTTTCCATATTCTTTTCTTCTTAGTTTATTTTTATTTCTGAAATTTTAGGGTTTCTAAACTCAGTCTTTTTATTGGATTGTGGGGACAAGGGATTCTTGCCTTTCAAATTCTTTTAATAGCAGAGAGATACTTTACAGCAGCTTCATGCATGTAGGAGCCTTAAAGGGGTTTTGCCAAGAAGTGTTTTCCTTAGTAAAAAAGGGGTGCCCCTGTCCTCTTCAGTCTTGGGAAAAAGGGGCCCTTGTGTTCCCCGTGTTTAAAAAAAAAGTGCCTCCCCCTTTTGATGTCATTGCCCCCAAACCCCCCCATGCACGCTCCTATATGATACTCATTATGTACTAAGACTTTGTAGTGTTTGAAGGGTCTGAGGTCATAGCTGAGCATACATGGTGTTTGGATTAAAAATACAGAGTGAGAAACTCTGTATTGTGGCCACAAGCTACTATACATGTAGGTTTTGTTTTCTCCCTCTTATCTACTCAGGAGAAAATTTAAGATCCGAGCAGGCAGCCTTCACTGACTACTGCAGGGGGGAGGGAGGCCAAGCAGGGAGCTGACTGCATGTTTACTTATATAATTCAATACAGCGATTCTATGAAAGGCTGTGTAGGAAACTCAGAGAGTGATTGTAATGTGAGGAGTAGTGGTGGGGGTGCTGTGACCTGGACAGATGAGAGCTAGTGCACATGCCCAGCAGCACTGCTCTGCTATCCCCCTCCTTTCAAAATTGCCATCAGATAAGAAGTGCAAACAACGCAAGCATGGCCCTTGTCTGTGCCCCTGTTAAGAAGATTTCACCTCATTTTCACCTCATGCGCTGCTGTGGCATACTGGACTTGTCGTTTCACAGCTACTATCTTCTGTGGAACATGGAACTACAAGTGCTAGCATGCCCATAAGTCTCCGTTTATAACTGGGGGACAGATGTAAGTCGGAATGGGGACTGGCTGGAGATAATGTAAATAAGCACTAAACAATGAGAACTAAGTAAGGCTGCAGCTATTTTAATCACATATATTTAGAAAAATGATTAAATACCCATTTTGGAGGATCTCATGTCAACATTAGATTGTGGCAAAACCCCTTTAAGACTGACTCAGTCCCATTGTCTTCTATAGGAGAGTGCTCGATGGCTAGGCTCTGTGACCTGGGAAGAATGTAAGTGGTCGCTTGGTGGGGAGCTGTGACATCTCCTATTGTGAATGGTGGATTCTGTGTTATCTATACACATTGGTGTTACCTTTCAGTGTAATTCTGCTTGTGCCGCTAACGAGCAGGCTACTGAAAATCTCTCTCTACAGAACAGGACGTGTCAGACTATTATTAGGCCTAGTAGCCAATGTGAGAACTGCAGGACTAAATATTTTTTTTAAATATTGAAAGTGATATGGAAAAATAACCAAAAATTCATTAAAAATGTGTTTAACATAAAAACGTGAGTTACACAATAAGTAATTTTTTGATGACACATTCCCTTTAAAGGGATTTTCCTACCAATCGCTTTGATGGCATATTGCTAGGATATACCATTAAAGTCTGAAACGTGTAGGTTCCACCTCTGGGACCTATAGCTGGCTCGGGAAAGGGCACCTTAACGGGGGCTAAGAATGAAGAACCAGTTGCTTGCTCACGGTTCTCCATTCTGTTCTATGGCAGTTCTGGGTACAGTGTGTTTGGCTATACAGGCAGTCCTCAGGTTACAAATGGAATAGGAACTGTAGGTTTATTCTTACGTTGAATTTGTTTGTAACAGTTGGAACAGGTATATTTATTAAATGTTTATCCAGCACAAAAATTTTTTTTTAGTTTTGGATAGTACAGGGAAGGGTTTTTACATTTGTCTTGCTGTCTGCGCCCCTGTTAAGAAAGATTCACTCTTGTGCTGCTGTGACATGGCTGGACTTGTCATTTCAAAGCTACTATATGCATGTGGAACAGGAACTAAAGTGCAGCATGCTCATAAAGTCTCTTTTTGTAAACTAGGGGACAAATGTAAATCGGAATGGTGTAAGTTGGGGACTGCCTGTACTTAGAACTCCCATAGAACAAAACGGAGAGTAGTGCACATTTGCAAGACTCTCTATTCTATGTAGACAATTTTGGGGGCCTGTTCTTTAGATAAGTGCGGGTCAAAGAGGTGGGACCTGCACCTATCAGACTTTGATTGGATATTCTATTGATATGTCATCAACACGTGCATGGTGGGGGAACATCATTTAAGGAGTCTTATCAACATTTTCGTATCTTTTTCACTCCAGGAAAGCCTGCTCCAAATCACATAAATCTATATATCACGTAGATCATATCATATCATATCCTATCATCATATCATAACCTGCTCTCAGTGTGGAATAAACCACCTGACAGGTTCCCTTTAAGCCCTCACGGGCAGGGCCCTCTCTCCCTCTGGACCAGTTCTTAGTTATTGTCACCTACTTTACTTGTCTTTTTTTTTTTCTTTGAGTTATGTTACATATACTAACCCCCCTTGAATGTACAGCGCTCTGAAACTAAGGGCGTACTAAAATAAATAATAATAAAAATAATAATAAAATGTGGCTGTTAAGCTAAGAAAAAAATAAAAATAGGAACGTGCAATCTAAAGTTAATTTATGAGCTCAAGCCATAATCTAAAATAGAGCTGTTACACAATCAGTTCTTCATAAGTGAGCCAAGTGTGCCCTACAAATGACAATAATACAGTGTGTTCCTTGGGATCCGTTTTCTGCTACTTTCTGCATGTAATGTTAGAATGTTATGTTGGCTGGATTAACTATGAAACAGTGCCCAAGTGATAAGAGCTCTACATGCTCTAATGGCCATAAAAACAGAGTAGTGAGGCTTACCGAAACACCAGCGGACACTGATAATGCATCAAGACATTGGCTTTGATTGTTAGTTTGAGTCATTATATTAAACGTTCTTCCTTGCTTCCTTATTATAAAGCTGTGAGATTTAGTTGTGGCCAGTTTGTATTACAGTTTTATCACTTTAACTGTCTAATTAACCAAAGATTTGAAGTGAATGGAGTTGACAAGAATATTAGAGAATCACCAGTGTAAAAACATTTTAAAAATCAACTGTATAAGATGACTATTCATTTGAAAAGATTTTAGGTCCCATTCACATAGTGTTTTTGCTGCCGTGTCTATTGGTATACCATAAAACTTCCTTCACGCAGCGAGATTGGACTATATTTGCCATATTTAGTGCCCAGTTCACACAAACACAAAAGCGCATTTGGCCACGCTGTCCACTAAATAGGGCAAATAAAGCCAATTAGGCCCTGTTACCACTTCTGCCACAATATCCTTTTGGATTAATTTTTTGGTATCTCAACAGTTACCATGAATGGATCGTGAAAACATCATGTGAATGGGACCGTAGCTGTGAATAGAAGTGCAACTTGTATTTTTCCAGAGCATAGGAAATTTATTTTGTGGCATTTTCCCCTTTGGCATCAAAGAACATAAAATAACTAACTACAGTGTATGTTTAGATTTTGACACAAAAATTGTTCAAGGCTTTGTTCACAAACCATAGTTTACTTTTTTGTTTTTTTTAAGGACATGAACTACCTTTTTGTATTAAACATATATCAAGAAATTCATTCTTATTATTTTAGATGTTATGTTATTATTTTATTTACATTATTATGGAAACAGTAATCTGCCTAAACTGTTGCAGCAAATCACTGATCTCCTTTTATTTATTTGGGGGAAAGAGAAACCCCTGGATACAGACGCCCGGTATTTGACTTTAATCACTCAACCAACAAGATTTACTAATACCTTCAGGCAATGATAGAATTTTTGAAATACATATAAAATATAACTTTTATTCAAGTATACCAATAAAAAAGAATGTAATGCTAATACACTCTACACAAGCCCTATTAAATGCAGCAACTAAACCATACCAAGAAAACAAAGTTAGAGAGTTTTCCAGACATGTGGTGTCATCTGTACAGAAGTCATTGTTATTGGTACCGGTAGAGAGGAGCTTTGACCATCAGCTATGATGATTAAGATTTTAGATTTTTTTTTACCAGGAAAGTTTAAAAATAATGATCATCAAAATAATGTGCATCAAAATGGTTTTTGTTGCTTTTAATGCTTTGCTAGTGGAGTTGTGGATTGCACTACTAGCTATGCAGCTATAGAAGGTATAAACACTTCCTGCAGACCTGTGACATCTCCTCCTGTGTGTTATAGTAAATACTCACGTTCCCTGTGAAATAACAATTCTGGAGCATCTTCTCCTATAACTCTGTGTTGTACTTATTCCTTTTGGAAATATATTACTGAATCTGTCAGCTGAGCATTACCACTACAGTTTTCAGAGGGGTGTGTCCTGCACACACTGACTCTGTCAGCACTGATTTGACCATAAAATATACTGTGCATGGACACATCCCCAATTGGTAACATAAAGCTGACAGATTGGTAATGAATTTCTAGGAGGAATAACAAGGGGACCACTCAACCAGGGGCGTAACTTTGGTTCAAAAAGTGGGGGAGACCAATTTTCCCTCTTATGCCCTATCTTCCTATCCCTCCCTCCTTTTTCTGTTTTTCGGCACTGGCAGTGTCGTTTGCTTGTTGGAAATTTGGTGCTTGCAATCACAGAAGTCTGATGAACAAATGACCCAGACTGCCCTATCCCTTTGTGCTGTTAGTGCGGAAAATGCCTCGAAGAATTCTTTGTAGGCGCTGACAGTACGCGCCAAACATACTCAAGTAAAATCAGTGCTATCTAAACGACGACACTGATTTTACATTGTGTATAATGTAAATCATTTTTATGAAATGGGCACCGTTTTGAGGGGGTCCACACTGAATCCGCTCCAGAATCAGCATTCATATCTTCCGTGTGAACATACCCTTAAGATATGTTCACATGGCGTATAGCGGGGAGTACTATGTGCTCTTCTATATGCCTGGTGTTTTAGAAGTATGCGCTGGCCAGTCTGTATTTCTAAAATGCTGCGTGTCCAGCCCCATTCACTTTTATTTTCCCCGGCGCATAAGTGCGGGAAAATTACATGGTAGTCACATGGCTGTACAGTATTAAAACATACATACCCCTCCATCAACACAGCCCTAGCACCCTTGTCCCCTCCCTTTCCTTTTTGTAGTCGGTGCAATTGGATTGGCGGACTTCTTAAGAGGCTGGGCAAGGGGGGAAATGGTATACGAGGGGGGGGAAAATACGCCCCCGTAAGATTGCGGACGTGGCAAGTTTGATTGGGGAAGCAGCGCTGCTGACACCTTTTTTACTACAGCGCTGCTCTCACTCTCACTACACTTGAGGTGTTGGCCCACCTGTCCCCCAAGAAGTTAACCCTTCGTGGTTAACTTCTTCCTTCTCTCTGCTCTCCCCACTTCTCATGCTTTCATATGGATTATTTATATTTATTTTTATATTTATTTTTTATTGAAGTGGCTAAAAAGTGGGGGAAATATCTCCCACCCAGAAAAAAGTGGGGGGACCAGTCCCCTCCATACCCCCCAAAGTTACACCTATGCCCACAACATACAGATTTAAGAAAATATGCTCTAGAATTATTTCAAGGGGAACACTAGCATTTACTAAAATAGACATATCAGGAATGGCCACTTGTTTTCTGTGAATGGAGTTGAAAATACTTGCATAATACTTTCATTAGTTATTATTGGATTTTCGAGTCCCTTAATTAATTGATTTGGGAAATAAAATATGTTAGGTAGCAGCTATTTTCCAATTTCCATATGGTGGTTATTTAACATGTATCCAAATAAGAGGGAACTACATTGCATATGTTGTATAATATTTAAGTGCCCACATTAAAATGTAAACTAAGTGGCAATACAAATATTGGATGAACTTTTTTAAGAACAACATGTGCCGTGCACACAAGGAAACCAATTGTATCCAATATGTGGAATGTAGAGACACATTGCTGTAGTCTTTCTAAACCTTGCTTCTGTATTCAGTGTTCATTGAAACCATGGCATGTTAACATTGTTTCCATAATGTAAATTCCAATAATGTAAATGCTATGTTTTGATATCAATGTAATGCACCAGCATGAGCTTGAAAAGAATTTTTTCTTACCACTTGATAAACCACAAGTTTACTCTATTTTATTTCGCAGATTTTTTGACAGATTTTTTTCACAGATTTAGCGATCACATGTTTATATGTCTGTGTTCTGGTTCTACTGAAGTAAATTTACTACATTATGATGGGGTCTGTGTATAACCTCTGAAGGACATGAAGTTAAACACTTGTACACTGCGTCCATCTTAAGGTGATCTAGTTGCATTGAAAATGTACAGTAATGTATCAATTTGAATATTTAGTTTAATATGGCAGTTCATTTTCTAAATGGTTTCTTCTGCACATTTGTTTATACATATTTGTATTTTTATAGAACCACCCTATTAATATGTATATACATTCCTAATTTATTAGGGTCTGGCCTTGGCTCATTTTGTATGGATTGCTCCACTTCAAGTCATCCTTCTCATGGGTCTCATTTGGGACTTACTGCAGGCCTCTGCTTTCTGTGGCTTAGGCTTCCTTGTTATTCTGGCGTTGTTTCAGGCATGGTTGGGACAAAGAATGATGAAGTACAGGTAAGATCTTATTGTCTTTTTAAACATATTATTTAAATATGGTGAAGTTTAAATGTATCATTAGTACTAACTTAGGTGTGTGCTAGTTCAGTGCTGAAATATCTTACAAATGTGCTACAGGTAAAGTATAGAATCACCCTAATTAAACACTGGCACATTGTCAAAGCAAGCATTACTATTGTTTCTTACCTGGTGTGTGGCTCCACCATGGTCAGCTCAGTGATACTTAAGGGTAAGCCTCTTTATCCGCAGTGTTTGGATACAGCCATCTACCTACATTTAGATGAGTGGCTTGCTATATTGCTTTACGCTGAATTCCATTGCAAAAGCTGTACATGAATCATGTGTCTCACTTTAGCAATTATTTAATGTGATTGCCATGTTCAGAACACTACAAATTTTAATTAATTATAATTTAATTACAATTTAAATATATAGGCTTAATGATGTGTTAAATAAACCTAATTATACTTATATCCTATATTAAAACATAGTACAACACACCTATCTACAAAACCAACTAAACCAATGGCTTATCTACAGACACATTGGAGGTGGGACTATTGGCTGCAGCGCACGGCGGCACCATCTATTCCTACCCTTAGGCACTTCAGGCTATATCTGTATATGTACTTTCTATATTGGTGGTGTTATGTGCATTATTTTTATTATTTGTGTTTTATCTGTATTTTAAGGTAATAAAAATAAATACAAAAGAAGAGGTTCTACAACATACATAAATAATTATAAAATGGGGGGGGGAAAAGATTTTTTTCGTAGTTGATATATTAATATTGTATTTTTTTATAATTACCGATTCCTGTATTATATTTTGAGCTGTTTATGTTAATGTCTTGTAGAGACAGAAGAGCAGGAAAGATCAATGAAAGACTTGTGATTACTTCAGAAATTATTGACAATATACAGTCAGTAAAAGCTTACTGTTGGGAAGATGCTATGGAAAAAATAATTAATTCATTCAGACAGTAAGTACAATGTGTACTAGTTATCAAACAGTGTATCATTTATAATCAGACTATACAGAAATAAGGGGTACGTGTGGTATCAAGTAATATCAGCTCTAAGGGCCCGTTTACACGGCAATGGACAAATACCGGCCGGTTTTTTCAGACGGTTTTGTCCGGTTTGTGTGCCGCCCTGGAGCCGGGGGGGAACAAAAAACCCCTTCCCTTTCCCCTTACATGCACATATTCCGTCCGAAAACTGGACGGAAGAATGAACATGTACAATGTTTTTCGGGCGGACTGCGGGCGGAAAGCCCGTTGTGCTTGTTTGCGGACGGTTTTTCCGTCTGCAAAACCGCAAACCGTCTGAAAAACCGTCCGCAAACCCGTGCCGTGGGGACATGGCTTAAGGTGCCACAGTTGTATGCATTTTATTTTAATTCACTAATTAAGTTTTTTTTTACTAATTAAATACATTTTTAGCATTTTTAACTGGGCATATGCCATGGTAGTATAATCAATCGAAAAGCAACAAAAAGAATGAGGAGAATATTACCAGTAGTTTGAGTGGAGTACAGATTCATAGCATAGAGTTTGGTTGTAAGTATTGCCCTTGGATCTAACATTCATCCTTTCTCTTACATCTTTCGATTGAGTTTCAGCATATGGCTTTGTGGGCTCAGTATAGAACTGCGTTATTTCGAAAACATTATTATCAAGCACAATAAAGTTTTAACTGAAAAAATAAAAAAATAAGAGCAATAATAGAATCCTGCATAAAAAATAACATATGTATTGGTACATAGCATAGACAAATGGGGGCAGTTAGTTAAAAGATAGCTATAGTCACATGGTATGACAATTATGTTCTTCAAGCACATAATATTGGCATTATTTCACACTGAATAAAATGCTCCTGATATTTTTATTGTATTGTTTGATATGCGCATCATTTTGAGTCCTTTGATCTTTAAAATATCAGCATTTTATAAAGATAAAGTGAAGAAAGCTTAGAGAGCTGCGACTTCTTGACCTTTCTATCTCTCTTTGTCTCTCTTTTTCTCTCTATCTCTCTTCTTATGTTTCTGACTCATTTGGCTTTAACTGTTTGCAGAACTTGATGTAGGTGCAGACCAAATTTATGAAGCAGCCATGTAGAGAATTCTAAGGAGTTCACAAATTTTCAAGCACACATGCTATAACTATATACTTATATTTCAGCTAATCAGCTGTCATGAACTACTTGCAGTTATTTGTTACTGATTGTTATAAATTGTGATTCTTTAGTAAAGTTTCCGAATGTACGTTGATGAGATGCATTCATTGAAAATGTATATTCAGTATATCACTGTGAGCCTGAAACTCACAACTTGGTTTGCTTCACAGGACTGAACTGAAGCTGACCCGAAAAGCTGCCTATGTGAGATATTTCAACAGCTCAGCCTTTTTCTTTTCTGGCTTCTTTGTGGTATTTCTTTCCATTCTTCCACATTTACTAACTGATGGGATTACTCTCCGAAAGATCTTCACCACCATTTCATTCTCCATTGTTCTTCGTATGACTGTTACACGTCAATTCCCGTGGGCAGTGCAAACCTGGTACGACTCTCTGGGAGTTATAAATAAGATACAGGTGTGTATGTATATGTGCTGAATAATAGGATCAAAACATTGGGAATTAACATGAAGGAATTAGGCCAGGTTCATACTCTATTCCCTAAACACATGTTTTATGCCCTGGTCACAAAAGTGTTTTTTTTTGGTCTGGTGCATAAAGGGTGACATGTCCCATTAGGGCTGCGGCATTTTTATGGTGTATTTTGCGCCAAAAAACTGTTGACGCCCTATTCTCTATATAAATGAACTGTAGTACACCAAAACTAGGTGCATTATACACCAGGCACGACACATTTGAATGCGCCTAAGGTAGACGCATCAAATATGCTAGCATTGATATGCTATGCGCCTACACTATGCTATGCGTCTAGATTAGGCACATGAATTTTACTATGCAAGGTAGACCAGATGACAGATTTTTGACAGGTTCATTCATTCAGCTGAACTATACACTCATTTAATATGCCTTAAAACTGGTGTTCTTTTCTGACATGTCGCCCAAAGTGTATACGTTCAGGAAACAGATGAAATATAGTAAAATAGAGTCTATGGGGCACATTTATTATGCAGTTATGCCGGAATTCTGGCACAATTTGCAACAAAAATATTGTCGTACAGGCTTTACACCACATTTATGATGTGTTTTAGACATTTTGTAATGTCCATGCCCCTTATCCGACAAAACAACCATGGCCTTTGTAAAAGGGGAGTGGTTTCACTGGGAAAGGGTGTGGCTAAATTGGAAAAGGGGAGGGGACTTAATGTGGTGTGCTAAAAGTGGCTTAAAGTAAGCCAATTTAAAAATGGTGTAAAGTTAGACTAAATAGTTCTAACCTGCTGCAGATTTACAAACACTATGATAAATGTGATGCCTTGAAAGACTGTCTAGTCCAACTTAAAACTGTCCTAGAGTTACACTATTGATACATCTGCCAGGATGTATATTGGGATACCTTTTTCATGGTATTCCAACAGACACCAACCACAGTGACCAAAAACGTAATGTCAGTGAGGACTAAGTCATGGCTCATATGGCAATTTTATTACTATGCTCAAGTATTACTTGATATTATACATTATATATATATTACACATATCCTTCTTAATGTACAGTATCTCACAAAAGTGGGTACACCCCTCACATTTTTGAAAATATCATATTATAGCTTTTCATGGGACAACACTGAAGATATTACACATTGATACAATGTAAAGTAGTCAGTATACACCTTGTACAACAGTGTAAATTTGGTGTGCCCTCAAAATAACTCAACACACAGCCATGAATGTTTAAACCACTGGCAACAAAAGCGAGTAAGCCCCTAAGTAAATAAATGGACAAATTGTGCCCAATTTGCCATTTTCCCTCCACGGTGTCATGTGACTAGTGTTACAAGGTCTCAGCTGTGAATGGGGAGCAAGTGTGTTAACTTTGATGTTATCACTCTCAAACTGGTCACTGAAATTTCACCATGGCACCTTATGGCAAAGAATTGTATGAGGTTCTGGAAAAAAGAATTGTTGCTCTACAAAAAAGATGGCCTAGGCTATGAGAAGATTGTCAACACCCTGAATCTGAGCTGTAGCATGGTGGCCAAGATCATACAATGCATTAAGACAGTTTCCACTCAGAACAAGCCTTGCCATGGTTGACCAAAGAAGTTGAGTGCACGTACTCTGCATCTTATCCAGAGAATGTTTTTTTTCAAAATATACTAATAAGTGCTGTCAGCATTGCTGCAGAGGTTAAAGGGGTGAAGGGTCAACTTATCAGTGCTCAGACCATACGCCACACCATGCATTAAATTGATCTAATTAGCTGTCATCCTAGAAGGAAGCCTCGTCAAAAGATGATGCACAAGAAAACCTGTAAACAGTTTGCTGAATACAGACTAAAGTAATGGATTACTGGAACCATGTCCTGTGGTCTAATAAGACCAAGATAAACTTATTTGATTCAGATGGTGTCACGCATGTGTGGCAGCAACCAGGTGAGGAGTACAAAGACAAGTGTGTCTTGCCTACAATCAAGCATGGTGATGGGAGTGTTGTGGTTTGGGGTTGCATGAGTGCTACCAGCTGTGGGGAGCTACAGTTGATTGAGAGAACCCTGAATGCTAACATGTCCTGTGACATACTAAAGCAGTGCATGATTCCCTCCTATGGCTGTATTCCAGCATAATAATGACCTCAAACACACTTCAAAGACTACCACTGCCTTGCTAAAGAACATGAGGGGAAAAGTGCTGGACTGGTCAAGCATGTATTCAGACTTAAACCCTATTGAGCATCTGTGGGACATTCTCAAATGAAAGGTGGAGGAGAACAAGGTCTCTAACATAAACCTCCATGATGTCGTTATGGAGGAGTGGAAGAGGAATCCAGTGGCTGCAACCAGTGAAGCTCAAGTGAACTCCATGCCCAAGAGAGTTAAGGTAGTGCTGATAAATAATGGTGGCCACTCAAAATATTGACACTTTGGGCACAATTTGTCTATTTTCACTTAGGGGTGTACTCACTTTTGTTACCAGCGGTTTAGACATTAATGACTGTATGTTGAGTTATATTGAGGGCACACCACATTTACACTGTTATATGAGCTGTACACGGACTACTTTACATTGTATCAAAATGTCATGTCTCCAGGATTGTCCCATGAAAAGATTTAATACAATATTTACTGTATAACTACTGGGAAAAGTACTAATCTGATTGTCAGAACTAGCAGTAATAATAAACAATAGCATTAGTTGGATGTAATGCTGTTTAATGATGTTGACATTTGCTTCCATGTAGGCAATAATAGATGTTACTAATATTTTTCCTTATATTTAACAGGATTTCTTACAAAAGATGAATATAAATCACTAGAGTACAACCTGACAACCACAGAAGTGGTCATGGAGAATGTAACTGCTTCATGGGATGAGGTCTGTATGTAGTCTATTTGTGCTAATATAATTACATATGCTGATTTTGTTCCACATTTTGGCACAGTTTATGCTGCATTTTTGTATATAAATGACAGAAACATGATAAAAAGTTGATTTAATTTGTTTCTATAAACATTGAAGAAAAATGTGCAATATTTCTGTACCTGTTATTAGAATGCAGCGATTGTCACAATATATCCTTACAGTTAAAATGCTGGCCTGGCTGTAGGGATTCAGTGGACGGGTCTGTTCACAGCAAATATTGTCATGAAATGTTTTTGAAGAATATGAAATCCCAGAATTTAATAATTTTTTCTTGCATTATTTCCATGCAGGGGATTGGAGAAGCTTTTGGAAAAGCCATGCTTGAAAATGGAGGCAGTGATTCTAAGGAAGACCCCAATCTTTTTTTCAGTAACTTTACATTGCACGTCACGCCAGTGCTTTCTTACATCTGTTTTAGTCTGGATAAGGGTCAGCTGCTGGCAATTGCAGGTTCTACAGTATCTGGTAAGGTATTTAGAGTTTTTATATATTATTTGTATATTATTTTGAAGCAAAAACTAATAATTTCATCCTTTGGCTAAAGAGAGGTATACAGTATGTGTCTATAGAGTGTGCCTAAATAGCACCAACATATTCCGTAGGCAGTGCTGTGCATAAATTGTCATCTCTCACATCAAACCCTGTGTCAGATGGGACAGTCTACTCTATTCTAGTCTCTCATGCATACACACTAGAGCTTTATTTTTGTAATAGAAAAGCCAAATAACCTATCTGTATATATTTGAAGTGTGGGGAAAAAAAAACTTCTACTGGAAACCCATACAAACACAGTGAGAATATACTAACTTCTTGTAGATGTTGTCCTTGGTCATAATGGAACCTGGGACCCCAGCGCTGTAGGGCAACAGTGCTAACTATAGAGCATATGTTTTACCATTCTGTACCCAACTATCTGTATTTTACGACACTTAAAAACATAAGCTGCCATGATGTTCTAAACTGCCCCAAATCCTATGCCCTAGTTTATAATATTTATTGTAAGGCATATCATAGAAGGACAGAACCTAATACCTGGTTGAATTTTTACATACATTTTCTCAGTATACATTTGGATCAGTCTGGAGAAAAGAAGCCTGAAAAAAGTTTAAATCTATACTAGTTGAGGCTCTTTATTTTATTTTTGCACCAAACTCCAAATCACCTGGAAAAACTTATACTTAAAGCCTACAATTCTGGTTTCCTGCATCCAGTACTAATGGGAACTTATGCATACAGCTTTATTACATAGTTTAATCCATAAACAGTATGCCCTTAGCTATTAGGCTCAGATTCATAATAGAGATCGCAAAGTGGCAATGTGTATAAGGTTTATAATGGCTGAAAAGAAAGTAAAAGCTAAAAAGTAAAGTAAATGCTTTTGTTTAAATGGTTTTATTACAGCAATGTTCATATTAATGTGTGATACCAAAAAATACTCAGTAAGGGTGCGTTCACACGGAGTGTTTTTGGTGCATTTTTATGCATTTTTTTGCAGAAATACACAGTAATTCATGCAGTGCTTTTCTACAAAAAAAAAAAAAAAAAAAAAACGCACCAAAAATGCTCCAGGTGAAAGCAGCTTAATACAGACTTAGGCTGTGTTTAGCTTTTTAGATGCAAATTTCAAAACATACTAATAAGATGAGTACCCAAAATTAAAACTTCCAAACTTTAATTGTACTATTAAAAATATCCAAACCAGACATTTTCGGTGCTTAATTCACAGCATGTCCGTGTATAAACAGTTAAGCAAAAGCTAATACTCAGCGTTTTGTTGTGACCTCCCGGTCGTTCGTGTCCATAGCAGTCCGGACGCTCGTCCGTGTGTGAACTAGGCATGGAGAAGAAGTGGGAGGAGCTTACCCCGAAACGTTGCACGCAGGCTGTCATCTCTACTCTGGTGTCTCCTAGTTCACACACACGGACGAGTGTCCGGACTGCTATGGACACGAACGACCGTGAGGTCGCAACAAAACGCTGAGTATTAGCTTTTGCTTAACTGTTTATACACGGATATGCTGTGAATTACAGCCGAATGTCTGGATTTGGATATTTTTAATGGATAATTAAAGTTTGAAGTTTTATTTGGTTCCATTATTGTTTTGAAAGTTGCATATGTGGGGCTTGGAGAACCCCGTGATTGGAACCCGCTATATGAAGCTACCAGCATAAATATTAGTACTGGTCTAATTTGTATGAATTGAGACTAGCTT
Organism: Phyllomedusa bahiana; assembly: GCA_025379985.1. Lineage (NCBI taxonomy): Eukaryota > Metazoa > Chordata > Amphibia > Anura > Hylidae > Phyllomedusa > Phyllomedusa bahiana. The sequence continues at coordinate 55,883 of JAODAL010014188.1, forward strand.
TTTAGATGCAGCATTTAAAGCCAAAACCAGGAATAAATCATAATGGGAGGACATACATTAGGGAAAGACTGGGACTTCTTGTTTAAAACTCATTCCTGATATTGGCTTTAAAAACTGCATCTATATAGCTAATTGTTTAAATGCAAATATATTTTATTTAAAGTGATATCTTTGAGCAAGTGATTGTTAAAGGTAACATTATATTGCGATCAGTTCTGTCCAATAACAATTTCTTTACATAACACAGAATTTAACTACAGGACATTTCACACAAGTGTCTGAACCAAATTGTATGCACATGTGATATGGTGCGTTGTTTTATGACGTCTACAAATTGCGCTAAATCGTTTACCAAAATGATTTATGATTTACTCTTACGCCTGCAACTACCCCCCCATCCCACTCAACTTGTTGCTGACCTCAGAAAGGAGACTAGTGATAAGGCTGTCAGCAAACTGATACATGTAACACCTTCCCTGCATTTCTCAATGTAAAGCTTTGATCAAGGTTGCTGCTTACTAATTAACTAAAGAATTACAGCAGCTTTTGGCATGTGAGCTGTAGTCAATCCTCTGATTATCTGCAGAGGTGACATCTGGGAATATGACATTACTGGATGATATGTGGTGCCATTTGTCACTGGGCAGTAACTACTGACAAGGGCAGTGCAGGGATGTGCTCAAACAGTATTTTATACCTCTTAGCTCAACCTATTTCACCTGTCCCAATTGAACAGGTCAGTGATGTCTTAAAAATATGATAAAATGATTATTTAATTTAATCCAGATTATGATAAGTAGGTGTTATTTGGAGAATTAGAACCAGGACATTGTGTATTTGTTGAGATTATATAACAGATCAAGCTTTACAAAACATTTAGAAATCTATTCAGTGGTTATTTAAATCTCTCTTAGTTGGATATTTAAATCTCTCAAATAGGACTGTGCTCCAATAAAAACACACAGACATACATTTGAGCACAACTTGCTTACCTTCAGCATACTCTTCACCCCACCTGTCCTTCCTGTCTCGAATCTAGTGCACCTCCACCTCTCATTTTCTCTGACTTTTTCTACCCAATGCTTTCTACAACAACACAATCACCTCAACTCTTGATTTGGTTGCTCCTCTCACACACAACAGAACCTGCAAACTAAACAGACAACCCTGGCATGCAGATTCAACTGAAAAGCTAAGGTGAGCTTCCAGAATTGCTGAACGCCACTGGATGAAAACCCGCTTGACCTATGACCTGTTCTCATACAAACAATCACTGCACCAATGCAAGTCTGCACTCACCTCTGCCAAGCAGGATTACTGTACCACTATCATATCCTCTCTGTTTTACCACCCTAGAAAACTATTCAACACTTTCAACTCCTCTGTCCACCAGCACCTCCTGTTCCATCTCTCCTCCAGGAGATGACCAACTTCCTAAACAAGATGAACCCCATCAGAGAAAGCTTCACCACACAGTCCCTACCACCCGCCTCCATACCTGCACAGCCTCACCAGCCACCTCTATACCACTACTCTTTTCTTTACACACTCTTGGCCTAGGTTTTCAATACCACCTGTATGCTGATGACACCCAACTCTACATCTCCAGCCTAGACATTAACTCTCTGCTCTCACAGATCCCACAGTGTTTATCGTCCATATCCTCCTTCTTCTCGCACCTCCTAAAACTAAGCGTGGAGAAAACTAAATTTATTATCTTTCCGCCATTCTTCTCTATCCCCCCACCTAATCTATCTATCTGTCACTGTCAATGGTTCTACACTTTCACCAGTCCCGCAAGTCTGCTACTTTGGGATAATCTTTGACTCCTCCCTGTCCTTCAAACCACACATCCAAGCCATTACCTCTACCTGCCGCCTCCACCTAAGGTATATTTTACGAATCAGCTCATTCCTTAACCCTGATACTACAAAAATGCTGATCCATGCCCTTGTCATCTCCCGCCTAGACTACTGCAACATCCTTCTCTTTGGCCTCCCATCTAGCACTCTTGCTCCCCTTCAAACCATCCTAAACTCCGCTGCCCATCTTATCCACCTCTCTCCTCACTACTTCTCTGCCTCCCCCCTCTGTCAATCCCTTCACTGGCTTCCCATTGCCCAGTGAATACGGTTCAAATTATTAACCATGACCTACAAGGCTCTCCATAACCTATGCCCCCCCTTACATCTCTTTTCAGCATAGCAGTTTATGTAGCAAAACAGATAAAAATAGTATGCTCAGGTTTGTCATGCGGGTTAAAGCAGTTACTTAGCTCAACTCCTCCATCGGACATCAGGACGGCTCGCCTGATGTCCGATGGAGGAGTTGAGCTAAGTACTGCTTTAACCCGCATGACAAACCTGAGCATACTATTTTTATCTATTTTGCTACATAAGCTGCTATGCTGAAAAGTGCTGCTTAAATAATTGTGTGCACAATGTGAGACAGAAATATATAAAAGATGATGTTTTCAAGGTGAATTCGCATTGCTTTGTATGGATTGTGATTGTGAGGTAAAGAGAGACCTCATTGTGAATTCTCAGCTATACTCGGGTTTAAGAGATACACGGTGGTTTGTGATTTATCACCCCTTACATCTCTGCCTTAATCTTGAGAAACTTAACATTAATGCAATCTCTGCTCCTCACAGGACCTTTTTCTCTGCTCTCCGCCTGTCAGCTCCTCACACAACCATCTCCAAAACTTCTCCTGTGCTTCTCCCATATTCTGGAATTCATTACTCCAGACTCTTCTCCACTATCACTAGCTTCAAAAGCAACCTGAAAACCCATCTCTTCAGGATTGCCTATAACCCACAATAACCCTGCTGCTACTACTCCACCCGACAAACATGACTCCCCCTCACTTTCTGTCTCTTTCCTCTTCCCCTGTAGATTGTAAGCCTTTGCGGTCAGCGTCCTCTCTCCCTCTGTACCAGTTGTTAGTTACTTATTGTTGCCACTGTACCTTGTTTGACACGTTATGTATGTAAGCCTCCTCGAATGTGCAGTGCCTTGGAATCAATGGTGCTTTAAAATAAATACTAATAATACTACTACTAATGATAATAAGTTTATCTATTGATTTATCTCATTTGTTTATATAATGTCCTTATATCCCACAGAGATTGTGATCATTAACATTGGTTTTGCTATTTTCTAAAATAATTACCAAAAGGCAGATATTATTTATCATTTGCTTATAATTCTAACCAAATCATGGGGCGCACACACCTTCAGCTCTAAAAGATATATAACAAGTTGTACTGGAACCTATACTTTATTGAAGACTTACATCTGCCAACTTATTTCCCACTCCCCACTTTAATCTGAAAGTATAGCATAGCCAGCCTTTGTAGACAACTTTTTCTTTAGTAGTTTTTGTCACTTTTTCTTTTATTACTATTACTTTTCGTCCCTATTTCCTCATTCTTTCCCTTTTCTCTTGTGTTCTTTTATATATTAACCCCAAAAAATAAATAAATAAATAAATAAATAAATGGGCCTATGTTTGATTTTTGAAGATAGGATAGACTATGGACTCTTTTCCATGCAAGTTGTATTAAACTGCTATGTGCACAGTCTGCACCTATGTGTGTGCAGAACCTGTTTGAGATAACTTAGATAAATAGGACAATAAAATTTTAAATACTGTAGAACTGCAACATTTTATGCTGTCAGATTTCTAGGTCAGCATACAACAGGCTCATTGTAAATGGTCCATTATAGTTTCATAGAGCAGTTGTACGGAAATATAATTCTCATGAGCCCTGGATGTATTATAGTCATATTTCTGCTGATATTGCGTATTCCTCTTTAGGATTTTTATACATTGCAAAGGGTATTTTCTAAAAAAAAAAAATGACATTAACGTTATACTGAACAGAATGTTCAGGTTCAACACAAAGATTATTTTTGCACTCCCTAACTTCCAGCTCTAACCATTTCACCCTTGCATATTTTCCCTTTATGTCCCTAACTATTCACCATCTCTAAAATGATATTGATACTAAAATAAAGGATCTGCAAATTACATGGCTACTTGATTATTTAATATTTTTATATTTTACTTGAACAAATTAAGTGTTCCAAAAGTATTTCAGAATTGAGAAAAAAAGAAATAGTCACTAATGAAGCAAAGGGACTTTAATTAATTGAGTTTTGTTTTAATGGGGAACAAAAGTTTTTATTAAATAAGTTCTCATGAAGACAATTCCTTTAAGCTTAAATCGTCAAATGTCTGTTAATGGAAAAAAACTTAGTAATCTATATTTTTAAAAGTTCATATTTAAGTACTTTTATAATAACCCTATAAACATAACACTAACACTCTGAAGATATAGATTACCTATACTTGTATCATATCAATTTAATTTGCATGTCCATTATGGGCAACATGTATGAACTTGGCAGTTCTAAATAGCTTTAGAGTGGTGTAGAATGCTCCAGTATGTATGAACCTATCCTATTGCCGTTCATGCATTTGGCGCATCATAGGTATAATCCAGGCAAGCCACGAAGCCTAATTGTGGCGAAAAGTAAGCACAATAGTTGGTGCGCAAGAGAAGACTCCACTGAATTCCTGACAGCTAGGGCCATGCTTACTGATTGTTAATTAACAAACTATATTAAATAAAATAATTTTCCACTAATATAAAATTAATATAAAAATATCTAATATAAATGTCTAATTAAATAATATAAATTCATTTACAATTAAATAATATAAAATTAATATTAAGTAATATATTGTAAAATTAATTATAATTTCAATAATATAAAATTAAAAACCAATACAGCATCTATCATAAATCCTGTTATAGTATTATCAGTGATTACAAACACTTCACAGCAGCTAGAAATGACAGAAAAGCCATTAGAATAGCATGTCAGTGACCACAAACTATGGTAGTCATCTTGCTTGGTGCACCACTGGTCCCAGCAAGACCTGTGTTGTACCAACTATTGCTGCATATAGAATAAAAGCTGAGAGCAGCAAAAATTTCCACACTGATCACCATCTGATTAAAATTAATTTAATTTAATGTAGTAAAAACCAAAATCAAAAAATCAGAACAAAATTTTATTATCATAATTAATTTTTCATTAGAAAATTAACTCAATGAGTTGCAATAGTCTCTATAGAGAAGAGAAGTAATGGTTAGAATACAAAAGTTACAGTTCTTAAGTATGAGTGACAGTAATAGAGAAACATTAAACAGTATGATTGATGTTTAGGAACTTCTGTTCTTCTCTATAGAGATTAAAGTTTTTCATTGAGTTGCTTTTCTAATGTAAAATTTTTCATGTTATTAATAAAATTATGTACAGATGGATATTTTTGGATATTATATAATTTAATATTAGATTATATAATTTATTATTAATTTTATATCGTTTGATAATTATCGTAAATTACTTTCTATTATTTTACAGGTTTAAATTGGCCTAATGGCAAATCTAGTTAGTCTACGACAGCCTTGGCCTCAGACCACTTTTAACTTGGTCTGGCTGTTCTGACAGCCTACTTTTGATGTTCCACATTCAGAAATGTGTCTAATCCTACAAATGTGGTGCAACATGCCCCCACATCTTTGGCGCATTTAAAAGGGTTGGGGCAGGTGTAGATTGTGGCAAATTTGGAGTACGACTGTTCATACATCTATAGAACAGGTTTACGGCAGCTTGTTGGCTCAAAGTACGCCAAAAACCTAGTGCAGCCCTATTCATACATGTCACCCTATATGACAGTACTTCTAAATTATGCTTTTATTTTCTTCCATTTCATTTTCTTCCATTTCTCAGTTCAGTTTTTAACTATAACCTACCCACCATATCTGTAGGAAGTCTGAGGTAGTCTAAAACCCGAGTTTTGCCTCATCATTGGTCCAGGTCACTGATCCCTCCTTCCTTTGTGAAGCTCTGCCTCCTCCAGTTAACTTCTGTGTATAAACATACCCATTCAATGGGGGGTGTATGCCTTTTAAAAAACCTTTATATTACAGCAAAGATGGAATAATTATAAACTACAATATACTAAACTACTGTAAAAGATAACGTACCAGGTTCTTGGCTTGTTATTAAATTGACTAGAATATTACTAGAGATAAGGCAGTAGACTCATCAATAGATATAAATAGCTTATTTAGTCAATATTTCCAGAGTTCAGATGCATCAGAACCAGGAATCTAATATTTTAAAAATATATTTCACAGTATGCTATGTGTCGTCTTATCTAACTTATGACGATAAAACTTTGTCAAAATTCCAGAGCTAAATCAGACACTAATGACACTGAATGTTACTGCAATATGTTTCACCATACACCCCAAGATACAGGCATACAATGTTAAGGCTATTGTACTCTCTGGTTTAAGGTTGGCAGCATTTTAATATATCAATAAATCTTTTGATAAAAGAATGAAGTTGTTAAGTGCGTTAGTATCTTTTTTCTTAAAATAAAAACCTTCTTAACATTGTAAATGTTTCTTTATGAATGTTATTGTTCTTCCTTAGCATACCAAGAATAATGTCAAGAACAATACTGAATGATTTATTACTATCCATTATTGCTGTGTTTGTAACCACTTATAGCAGGTACAAGAAGGGCACTTGCCATATTAACAAAAATTGTGCATACAGTAGATCTCCACAGGGTAAACAACAGACCTTAATGTGGACAAGTAAATGTAGTATATGTCCAAAGCATATAGGTAGGAAATACATGAAATAAACTAAATACAGTAAATTAACTAGACAGTTTGGTCCTAATAAGAATTTAAAAATCAACTAATAGAGTAAATAGGCATTTAGAAAGGTTGTTCTTCCAAGGGAAGCAATTGCATGTGTGTAGACACTGGGGGAAGTTTGCAATACAATTATGCCAGAATTCTGGTGCAATTTGTGCAAAAAAAAACCCCCGTGGGGTACATGGTTTGCACGATGTTTATTATATGTTTTAGACACTTTTGGCACCCCATCCCACAAACAGTCATGGTTTAGTAGTGGTAAAGGGGTAAGACTTAGTGAAAAGAGCTGTAACTTGTGATATGACATTATGGACCACATGTATGAAAACTGTCTAAATCTAAAACTCTCTTTTTTCGGGAGCACTATATGAAATGAAAGGGGCACCCTGATTGGTTGTTGTGGGAAAGAAAGGGAATTTTAGACCTAGTCAGTTTTTATACATGTGGCCCTATATGCTAACATTTTTCCACATTTATTGGCATAAACTTTCTCAGCTAATGATGTAAATTTAGACTACAGTGTCCAGAGATGTGCCAGATTTATCATACAGAATGAGCCACTGTGATAAATTTGGTGCATTCTTAGACTGCTTCTTCTAAATATTAGTTTTAGTCAATATTAGTTTTAATAAATCTGACCCTCTGTGACAGACCATATTGTAGATACAAAGAAGTAAAGTTTTTTGACTGTTTCATCTGGAGCATCTTGTTGAATTGCCAGGCAAAAGAAATATCTAAGGACAATTTTTTTTTGTTAGTTCATTACATACACTTGCCTTCAACCCATTAAAATTGTGTACTTCTATTATATTTGTATAAAACGTGTTAGTTTACTTAGTTTATGTAGTGAGTTGTACACAATAGACAGGCTATATAGATTTCTACTATATTACTACTAAATACTACTACATGTGTATCAGATGCCTTTTGTGTTATTTCAGACATCTCTGTTAATGATGATCATGGGAGAATTAGAGCCATCATCAGGAAAAATAAAACACAGTGGAAGGATATCATTTTCTCCTCAAGTCTCCTGGATCATGCCTGGTACCATCAAGGAAAACATAGTGTTTGGAGTATCATATGACCAATACAGATATCTAAGTGTCATTAAAGCCTGCCAGCTGGAAGAGGTCTGCATTTTATTTTTGTTCTTGTTGATTTACGATATTCTAAAATGGTTGGTACAATAGGGTTGATATAGAAGTACTAATACAAATATGGATTGTTGATACGTTGCAGAGGAGGTAACAATATTCTAAAATGGTTGGTACAATAGGGTTGATACAGAAGTACTAACACAAACATTGATTAATGACACGTTACAGAGGAGGTATGAATTATATGTTAAATGTTTTTTGAAATATTGCCTAGCTGTACACCGTGCTGATCTGACTTGTATTTCAAGAGATTGCAGTGAATACACTTCTGTCAAGATGATTAAATCAGGTGTGGAAATTATCTTTGTTCCACTCCTTTTTATCCAATTAAATGCCTCCTCCAAATTATATTGTTAATATTGCTGCCGACAGCCGGAGCTCGAGAAGTGTGACCCATACGCTTTGGCTGGGACATGAAATCTGCTTTAATCACAGTAAATTACATTCCAATAGAACTTTTTTAATCACATGACTATTTTATCACTACATGATTGGTTAATTGGCGGTCGCTAAGAGACAAGTTATAATTTTCATGTACGTATGAAGCATTAGCTGATATGACACATTTCCCAAAACTCTCCTCTGTATTATCTGGGGGGGGGGGGTAGGAAGGCCTTGAATCTCTTTGCTGTTAGCAGACACTGCATCTGTCTCAAGGAAAGCTGTGTAAGAGATATCTGATACTTCTATAAGGATGTATAGCAGTAAAAGCAGTTTAACAAACTATCTGATGAGCTTAATAAGAATGTAATGATAAACAGACTTTTGATGTTTTTTCCTTAAATTACCAACTTGACAGTCCCCCCTAAAAACATCAAAATCTGTTCTAACGCTCCCCCTAGAGCGTGAATGATGATTGATGCTTTTCCCTAAACTGAACAAGAATGGGTAAAGGTCACTCTTCTTAGACAGTAGGGTGAACAGGTAAAGCGGGTGTTGAACCCACTGAACCACTGCCAGGTTTGCTCCAAGGGGATTACCAACTTGACACTTCCATCACACTATGATGGGATTACATACTCTGATTTTGTTTGTAATTATATTGTTGGCTGTACAATAGAAAATAACATAAAGATGCACTACAATGAAGGAGGGTAAACCATTAGGTACTGCTGTCATAGTCTGGGATGTGTACTGGTGTGAAACAGAAGCAAAAAGGGTTCATTTTAACCTTTACTATTCCATCCCATTATACTATGTTCACTATTACAAACAACTAACTGTTCTGCCTAAATCAGGGCATTTAGAGACACTGCTGGGGCAACAAGCTGAATCTTTGCTCATGTAAATGTCAGTCTAGCTAAAATTTTGTGATAGGCCAGTAATATTCCATGCTTTAGATGTTGCTGGCACAATGAGTTAACAACATGAACTCATGATCAAAATGTTATGGGGCATTTTTATTTTGGAAATGTTCTAAACATACCTGGGAGGGACCTTGGCATGAAAACACAAGGGAGGTAAGCTCTTATTGCCAGATAAAGAATGAACTTTAACGTAATGATATGTACAAAAGAGTGTGGATATTTTCTCGCATAATAAGGAAATACTATTCAGTAAATAGGACACCAGTGGCATTTCAGTACACCAGAGGAAACATATAAATCCTAAAGCTAGCCATACATATATAGTAACTGTCAGCCAAGCACTCGTTTAACAGAAGTCTCCTTGACCTCTGTATGAACATGCTCTTTTAAAGGAAACCTGTCAGGTGGTTTAAGGTATCCTATCTGAAAGCAGGATGTGATAGAGGGAGAGAAGCTGAGCTCTTTGATATATTGGCTTATTTCATCTGGAGTAGGATTTCTGACTAGAAAGCAGCAGAGAAAATACTACTAGAAAATACTAACCGGACTCCTTAAAGGGAACCTGTCACATAGGTTATGCCCCCCCTTGCTGAGGACAGTACAAGCAGTTCAGACCTGCTGTTTTCCAGTGCTTTGTCCCTTATTTCGGTAATGATGCTGTAGTTTTAAGAGCATTTTACCCCTCAAATCTTATTCATGAGCAGGTGTTAGCCCCCCCCCAAAAGGGCTACCCCACCCCTGCACCCATGGTCCTAACTATTCAAAGTAATAGGTTTGTCATTGAGGTGGGCGGGGCTAGCTCAGATGGGGGGTTTTGAAAAAAAATGACTCTAAAATGACTCTTCGAATGAACTCTTTTTGGGCTGAAAACTGCATTTTTAGGCATTAAATACACGAAAACTACAGATATTACAGAATAAGGGACAAAGCGCTGGAACAGCAGGTCTGTCACAGCTTGTTCTGCCTTTAGCAAGGGGGCATAACATGTTGACTTTTTTCCCTTTAAGTTGTTGGCCCCCAAAAAACTACATCCATTATTGCAGTTTCCCTGTTTTTCAATTGTTTTTAACAAAAATTCCCACATTTATGTAAAACCAATATTTATTTCCCTTTAATTTTTTATTAAAATTCATCTTTTTAAACCCCTCTTTATTTAAGCCATTCTCTCCCTCTATCACATCCTGCTCTTATATATCACAGAGCTCAGCTTCTCTCCTCAAACACACCCTGCTCTAAAATACCACAGAGCTCAGCTTCTCTCCTTCTACCATATCCGGCTCTGATATATCACAGAGCTCAGCTTCTCTCCTCTATCACACCCTGCTCTTATTATCCACAGAGCTCAGCTTCTCCCCTTTCTATCACATCCTGCTCTTATAATCACAGACTCAGCTTCTCTCCTCTATCAATCCTGCTTTTTATATATCACAGAGCTCAGCTCTCTCCTCTATCACACCTGCTCTTATAAAACCACAGACTCAGTTTCCCTTCCCTCTATCACACCCTGCTCTTATATATCACAGAGTCAGCTTCTCTCCTCTATCACACCTGCTCTTATATACCACGAGCTCAGCTTTCTCTCCTCTATCTCATTCTGCTCTATATATCACAGAGCTCAGCTTCTCTCCCTCTATCAATCCTGCTCTTATAAAATCACAGAGCCAGCTTCTCTCCCTCTATCACTTTCCTGCTCTTATATATCACAGAGCTCACTTCTCTCCTAATCACATCCTGCTCTTATATATCACAGAGCTCAGCTTCTCTCCCTCTATCACATCCTGTTCTTATATATCACAGAGCTCAGTCTTCTCTCCCTCTATCATTCCTGCTCTTATATACCACAGAGCTCAGCTTCTTCCCTCTATCACATCCTCCCTTTTTATATAATCACAGAGCTCAGCTTCTCTCCTCTATCACATCCTGCTCTTGAAAATAACAGAGCTCAGTTTTCCCCTTTCCCTTTTCTATCCTCATCCTTGTCTTATATATCACAAAGCTCACTTTCTCTCTATCACATCCGCTCTTATATACCACAGAGCTCAGCTTCTCTCTCTATCACATCCTTCTCTTTTATATAACAGAGTTCAGCTTCTCTCCCTCTATCACATCCTGCTCTTATATATCACAGAGCTCAGCTTCTCTCCCTCTATCACATCCTGCTTTATATATCACAGAGCTCAGCTTCTCTCCCTCTATCACATCTTCTGCTCTATATACACAGAGCCAGCTTCTCTCCCTCTATCACATCCTGCTCTTATACATCTCAGAGCCAGCTTCTCTCCTTCTTATCCTTTCTGCTCTTATATATACAGAGCTCAGCTTCTCTCCCTTTTATCACACCCTGCTTTTATATATCACAAGATTTTCGCATTCTCTCCTCATCACATCTGCTCTTATATATCAAAAGAGCTCAGCTTCTCTTGTCTATCACATCCTGCTCTTATATACCACAGAGCTCAGCATCTCCCCCTCTATCACACCCCCCTCTTATATATCACAGAGCCGGCTTCTCTCCCTCTATCAACATCCTGCTCTTATATACACAGAGCCAGTTTCTCCCCTCAAATCAATCCTGCTCTTATATATCACAGGCTCAGCTTCTCTCCTCTATCACATCTGCTCTTATAAAACACAGAGCTCAGCTTCTCTCCCTCTATCACATCCTGCTCTTATATATCACAGAGCCCCGCGTCTCTCCCTCTATCCCCATCCTGTTTTTATATATCACAGAGCTCAGCTTCTCTCCCTCTATAACTCCTGCTCTTATATATCACAAGCTCGCTTCTCTCCTCTATCACATCCTGCTCTTAATATCACAGAGCTCAGCTTCTCCCTCTATCACATCCTGCTCTTATATATCAAAAGAGCTCAGCTTCTCTTCTCTATCACATCCTGTTTTTAAAATATCACAGAGCTCACTTCTTTTCCTCTATCACATCCTGTTCTTATATATCACAGAGCTCAGCTTCTCCCTCTATCACATCCTGCTCTTAATAACACAGAGCTCAGCTTCCTCCTCTATCACATCCTGCTCTTATATATCACACGAGCTCAGCTTCTCTCCCTCTATCAAAACCTGCTCTTATTATCACAGGGGGCTCAGCTTCTCTCCCTCTATCACATCCTGCTCTTATATACCACATAGCTCAGCTTCTTTTCTCTATCACATCCTGCTCATATAATCCAGAGCTCAGCTTCTCCCCTCTATCACACCCTGCTCTTATAATCACAGAGCTCAGCTTCCTCTCCTCTATCAAAATCCTGCTCTTATATATCACAGAGCTCAGTTTCCCTTCCTCTATCACATCCTGTTCTTATATACCACAGAGCTCAGTTTCTCCCCCTTTCTATCACATCCTGCTCTTATATATCACAAAACTCAGCTCTCTCCTCTATCACATCCTGCTCTTATAATCACAGAGCTCATTCTCCCCCTCTATCACACCCCTGCTCTTATAAAATCACAGAGCTCAGCTTCTCTCCCTCTATCACATCCTGCTCTTATTCATCACAGAGCTCAGCTTCTCCCCTCTATCACATCCTGCTCTTATATATCACAGAGCTCAGCTTCTCTCCCTCTATCACACCCTTTGCTCTTATATACCACAGAGCCAGCTTCTCTCCCTCTATACATCCTGCTCTTATATATAAAAGAGCTCAGCTTCTCTCCTCTATAACATCCTGCTCTTATATATCACAGAGCTCAGCTTCTCTCCCTCTATCACATCCTGCTCTTATATATCACAGAGCTCAGCTTCTCTCCTCTATCACATCCTACTCTTATATATCACAGAGCTCAGCTTCTCTCCTCTATCACACTCTGCTCTTATATATCACAGAGCTCAGTTTCTCCCCCTCAAACAATTCCTGCTCTTATATATCAAGAGCTCAGCTCTTCCTCCTTAACCCTTTGTATACCGACTCCGCTTCTCTCCTCTATCAATAACCCTTAATATCACAGAGCTCAGCTTCCCTCCTCTATCACATCCTGCTCTTATAACCACAGAGCCCCGCTTCTCTCCCTCTATCCATCCCTCTTATATATCACAGAGCTCAGCTTCTCTCCCTCTATCACATCCTGCTCTTCTATATCACCGAGCTCAGCTTTTCTCCTCCATTATATACCCCTATATATCACAGAGCTCAGCTTCTCTCCCTCTATCACATCCTGCTCTTATATACACAGAGCTCAGCTTCCCCCCCCTCTATCACATCTCTCCCCCTTTATCAAAACCGCTTCTTTTCCCCTTCTATCACATCCTGCTCTAACCCCTGACGGGTTCACTTTAACAATTCTCTCTTTAAGCCAGAGTAAATCCTTTCTATAATAAAATCATTCCCTTTGATACTTGGTTTAAAAAAGTATCCCCCTTAACCCCTGGTTTTTTCAGGAGTAGCAGTCACTACTGAGCCCTAGAGCATGAAGGGGCCAAAATGTGCCTCTGTCACCTAAGAAGACACCAGAATTATAAATAACACATGGCAGGTGGGGCCCTTTTATAAATTTTGCATTGGGTCCCAGGAGATTTAAGTTATGCCTCTGCATATTACCTCTTGGGTTCCTGTATAAATTACATTGCCATATACATAAGCCCATATGCTTGATATGATCCATTTGTTTCTTTTCTTGGCCCTTCTCTGAATAGCAACACAACAATACTGCAGGACTTTGGCAGCACATTATGCAAGAAGAATGTACAAATTTGTTTAAATGAACTAATTTGGAGGATTTTCTATGTGATTGTTATAGTACAGTATTGTCATAATAAGCTGTTGATTCAGTTTCCATTTGTAATTTAAAACTTGTGATATTTGTGTGTCACTTGTGTGATATTTCAACAACGGCATCATAAAGATTTTAGAGCATCGTGACAAAATGTTCTGGAAAGATGCAAAATGCTAGAAAATCTTATATTAAGCCTGACCTGATTTAAACCTACATTATTTCTATTCCAGTTATGTGCGATCTTTCTGTGTCTATCAAAGAACTAGATTTTCTCTGAATAGCGCTTGTACTTTGTGATATTACAGTTCCCTAAATAGTATCATTTTGTTTTTTGCTGTATTTTGAAATACATGTTGTCATTGGTGCTGTACAGTGTGCACTAATGATACAGTTGTGTTATTACAATAATACACTTGATGTGTCATAACAAACAGAATTACTGGAAAATCACATTGCATATAAAACATAATCCAATTTGTACGGAGTATCTTACTGCTGCCAATTCTTTTAGGGTGTGTTTGCATAGGGCATCTTTTATTCGTCATGGAATATGTGATGTTACATGGACAGAAGGACAAACATGTATAACTGACACAACATTTTTGTAGAAAATAGAATTGTAATAAATGTGCTTGCATCCTTATATACTATACTCTAGACATATGTATAGGCTCCAGTTGCGTGATTTCGCAAACTCTTTGCCGTACTCATCTTGTAATAAGATACAGTGATCCAGCAACATACAATATTAATTGGTTCTGAGACAACCATTGTATGTTGAAACCATAACTCTATGGAAAATAGGTAAGTGGTTCTAAAGCCCCAAAACGTCACCAAACTTTATGCAAAATGAAAATGAGAGAAAATTAGACAGAAAAATTTACATAAATAAAGCAAGTTTATACATATAACAGTCAGAAAGAGCTGCTGGGAATCACTTTCTACGTTGAGTTTCCTTTGGTCATGCACTTTATACATAATGTTCCAGAATAAAAGAAAATAGGACCGTCACACGGCACTCAAAGTAGCTGCTTATCCTGGCAAATGTAAAGAGCAGCACAGGACATGTAGTAATGCACTGCACTGTAGAGAGGCGCTGCTAGACCACCAATCACTGTATGTACTTCACTAATATAGGTGATATACACATACAATTTTCATAATAACTGCCTGGATCAGTGTCTGGGTCATTGTATGTTGAAACCACACTTAACATACAATGTCCCAGGAACAACCATTGTATGTTGAAAATAGTGATTCCTAAGGCCATTGTAACTTGAAGGACCACTGTATGGGTTGAAGCTGTATTAAGGTACGTCCACATGGTAAGGTTTTCAGATGGATTTTCAGACCATTTTTGGATTTGTGAACCATCTGAAAACCGGCTGTCGACATCCACGTAAACTTTGATAGAAAATTCAGTCAGTAGTCTACACTGAACGGATTTTCAGCGGGATGGATTTTTACACCGCTGGTGTGCCGAAAAACTTGGAACATGTACAATCTTCCACCCGTTTTTCGGGGGACTGGTCTAGGGGGAAAAGCGAATCCACAAAAACTATTGAAAGATGAGAAAATACCGGCTGGATTTTTAAGACAGAATCCAAATGGCATTTTACACTTGTGTGGCTGTACCCTTAGGGTGCGTCCCCATGGCACAGGACAAATACCGGTCGGTTTGTCCGACCGGTATTTGTCCGGTTTTTGCGCCGTGCACACCGCCGCGGAAGGAAGGCTTTTCTCTGCGATTAGCGGAGAAAAGCCCTCCCCCCACATTCACTTGCTCATATTCCATCCGAAAACCAGACAAAAGAATGAACAAGTACAATGTTCTTCGGGTGGCCGGCGGTCTGAAAAACTGCCGGGTGGAAAACCTGTGCAGTGGCGACTGCTGCATGGGTTTTCTATAGAGCCCCATGTAAAAGTTTGCAGCCGGTTTTTCAGATGGTTTGCAAAACCGCAAATCTTCTGAAAAACTGTCCGCAAACCGGTACCGTGGGGACATGGCTTTATAGCTCAGAGCTGCATTCGTAGTTCTGCTGATTACTACTTGAACCAGTCAGCTGTTTGTAAGCAGACACAAGCCTTTTTATTATAAAAAGATACTGCTTGTCCATTGTACCGTTTTTAATGGATGAATAAAAAGAAGATTTTCAATATTTCATTTGCTTGATTACCTGTACTGCTATATTTGTTATACAGAAATACAGCAGCACTCAGCAGGCCCAAAGACATAAGCAAACATTAAAGGGGTTTTCCTATCTCAGACATTTATGGTATATCGACATGATATGTGCAGTTTCTATCTCTGGAACCCACAACTATTTCGATGTCAGGCCACTGAAACTACCTGCTCAGAAGGGAAAATTGCCGTGCTTGTGCACTTACTCTCCATTCATTTCAATGGGAGTTCCAAGTACAGGCAACTGTTTGCACTCAGCTGTACTCAAAACTTCTATTGAAATGAGTGGAAAGCAACTGTGCAAGCGTGTCCCCTTCTCTCTTCTGAACAGTGAGTTTCAGGGGCCCATTCTTGGAATACGTGCAGTTCACCTGTCAGACATTAATGGCATATGCTATCAATATGCCATCAATGTTTGATATGGTAAAACCCCTATAAACATATGGATTATTTTAAAATGAATTACTGCTATGTTTGTTATAAATGTATTTGGAGATTCTAGTGTATTTTTGATCATACTGTGTGAGCCCATTTAGCACATCAAAGTAACTTTATCAGATGGGGCCCTTCTCTAAACAGACCCACTTCTCCTAGGCCTCCACTAAACTCAGTGCAACACTATCTGGCTATACACTGCTCTAATTAAAGTTATTCAGCACACCAAAGCAATAATTAAAGTGGCTTACATCCAAAATAAAACATACACAACAGGTACAGTAGTACCAGTACAAGTAAAGTAGTATTCTATTACTGCTACATATATATATATATATATGTGTAAATTTATTTGAGGCTCATCGTACAGATATTTTAATTAAATTGTGTGAGCCTATGTATGAATTCAAATTATCCGATGGAATTCTACATACTCTACATCAGGGGTCCTCAAACTACGGCCCGCCAAGGATTTTTATCCGGCCCGCCGCTGCCACATGCGGCACCGGCGGTGGCAGCGGCAGAGCCGCAGTCCTCTGAGTTACTGTGCGCTCTGGCCCCTGCTGTCGCGCTGCCTCACATCACAGGTAATATGAAAGCCATAGCGAGCCACGTGACAGCAGGGGCCAGCTTCGGGGGGCGGACACTCTGCAGCGAATGGGAGGTGCCTGAGGACGGACACTTACAATATATGGGAGGTGCCTATGAGTGGCAGAGGGCGGACATTCTGCGTATACATTGCACAGTGTCCGCCCCCCACCACTAACAGACACCTCCCATATATTGTAAATGTCCACCCTCAGGCACCTCCCGTCCGCCGCAGAGTGTCCCCCACCCACAGTCGTCCCTGGCGATGCCGCTACCCGCCGCCGCCGATCGTTAGGGTCCTAAGTCGATACCCATCGCTAAAGTACCGGCTTAGGACCTTAGCTATCGGTGATGGCAGCGGCGCCGGGACTAACTGTATGTGCGTCCGCAAGACAGGACGCACATACAGATAGATGCTTCTACGGAGAGCAGGGGCTCTCCGCTCTGCAGAGTACTCTGCTGAGGTGCAGGAAGGATGCGCCTCACCAGAGTCCACAGCACGGGCGGCGTCAGCGTCATCATGCTGCGGCGCGGCCTGGTGACGTCACGCCGCCCGAAGACGAAGCCCGGGAGCAGCGACAGCAGCGGGGAGCGAAGTAAGCTGAGTGAAGTCAGTTTATTATTTAAAATTATCTCCACACCTGCTGGGGGGGCTATTTCTACCTACACCTGCTGGGGGGCCTAATTCTACCTACACCTGCTGGGGGACCTAATTCTACATACACCTGCTGGGGGACCTAATTCTACCTACCCCTGCTGGGGACCTAATTCTACCTACACCTGCTGGGGACCTAATTCTACCTACTCATCATGCAATGCACCTTTATTAATGAACACACAGGTTATACCTTCGCTGCAGGTCCCCACCTGCTATTCAATATGCCCCAATATTAGTGCAAAATGGTATATACAACGGTATGCTTCCGTAATAAAACATATAAATTTTATTCAAACTTACATAAAAATTTGAATGTCCAGTGTAAACCCAGATTCCACACTTCACTTTCTATATATTGTATTATCATTTATCATTCACCTGGTGGTTCATTGAAGTATCTCCTTTAATTTTCGTAGTCGCATGGGAGATTCCGTCCGGAGTGGACTTGTTGCATCCAGCGTCTGTGCTGTGTGAGCCTTCCTCAACACCTCACCTCTCAAACATGCGACTACGCAAAGTAAAGGAGATACTTCAATGAACCACCAGGTGAATGATAAATGATAATACAATATATAGTAGGTGAAGTGTGGAATCTGTTTACACTGGACATTCAAATTTTTATGTCAGATTTGAATAAAAATGTATATGTTTTATTACGGAAGCATACCGTTGTATATATACCATTTGCACTAATATTGGAGACCTAATTCTACCTACACCTGCTGGGGGCCTAATTCTATCTACACCTGCTGGGGGCCTAATTCTATCTACACCTGCTGGGGGCCTAATTCTCACTCCACCCGCGGGGGGTCCTAATTCTACCTACACCTGCTGGGGGGCCTAATTCTATCTACACCTGCTGGGGACCTACTTCTACCTACCTCTCCTGTGGTGCCTTATTCTACCTACACCTGCTGGTGACCTAATTCTACCTACACCTGCTGGGGACCTTATTCTACCTACACCTGCTGGGGCCCTAATTCTACCTACACCTGCTGGGGGGCCTAATTCTACCTACACCTGCTGGGGGCCTAATTCTACCTACACCTGCTGGGGGCCTAATTCTACCTACACCTGCTGGGGGGCCTAATTCTACCTACACCTGCTGGGGACCTAATTCTACCTACACCTGCTGGGGGGCCTAATTCTACCTACACTGAGGGGGCCTTATTCTCCTACACCTTGCTGGGGGGCTCATATCTAACCTAACACCCTGCTGGGGCCCTAATTCTACCTACACCTGCTGGGGGGCCTAATTCTTACCTACATGACCTGCTGGGGGGCCCTAATTCTACTAGAGACCTTGCTGGGGGCCTAATTCTACCTACAGACTGGCTGGGGGACCTAAATCTACCTACATACCCTGAGGTTGGGGGCCCTAATTTTCCTACAGTCCTGTTGGAGGGCCTAATTTCTACTCACAGAGCTGATGGGGGGCCCTATTCTACCTAGACCTGTGGGGCGACTAATTCTACCTTACACCTGCTGGGGGCGACTAATTATTACCTACACATGATGGGGGCATTATTCTACCTTACACCTGCTGGGGGACCTATTCTACCTACACCTGCTGGGTACATAAATGTTACGTTATACCTGCTGGGGGATAATTTACCTACTCCTGCTGGGGTCCTAATTGTACGTTATATATCCTGCTGGGGGGCCTAATTCTATACAGCCTGCTGGGGGCTAATTCTACTACACATGCTGGGGGCCTAATTCTACCTACACCTGATGGGGGCCTAATATCTTAACGACACCTGCTGGGGCACTACATTCTACACTAACCTGCAGGGGTGGACCCTAATTCTAACCTACACTGCTGGGCCCTAATCTTACCTTTACCTGCTGGGGGCCTTGCCTAATTCATAACCTTACAGCTGCTGGGGCGGCGGGGTCTAATTCTACCTACACCTGCTGGGGGCTCCCTAATTCTACCTGCACTCTGCAGGGGGGCCTTATTCTACCTACACTGCTGGGGGCCATTTTATTTACCTACACCTGCTTGGGGGCCATAATTTTTACCTACACCTTGCTGGGGGCCCTAATTTACCTACACCTGCTGGTGGCCCCTAATTCTACACATTACCAGACTGCTGGGGGCCCTAATTCTACCTACACCTGCTGGGGGGACTAATTCTACTATACACCCTGCTGGGGGACCTAAATCTACCTACACCTGTTGGGGCCCTAATTCTACTACAAGACCTGCTGGGGGCCTAATTCTACCTATCAGACCTGCTGGGGGCCTAAATCTAAACTACAAGACTGCGGGGAGGCCATATATATACTTACAAAACCTGCTGGGGGGGCCCTAATTCTACCTAAGGACCTGCTGGGGCTAATTCTACCTTCAGTACCTGTTGGGGGCCCTAATTCTACTTACAGACCTGTTGGGGGCCCTATTCTACCTACAGACATGTTGGGGGCCCTAATTCTACCTAGCTGACTGCTGGGGGCTCCTAATTCTACCTACAGACCTGCGGGGCCCTTAATTCTTCCTACAGACCTGCTGGGGGCCAGTTATACTACAGACCGCTGGGGGACCTAAATTAACCTCACGTCTTGCTGGGGGGACCTAAAATTCACTACGTCTGCTGGGGGACCTAAATTCAATAATAATTTGGGTATCACTGTAATTGGATAGACCCACAAGTAAACTTTTTTAAAAACTATATTCCGGCCCCCCGATTGGTCTGGGGACCTGTTGAATGGCCCCGGTTAAAAATGTTTGAGGACCCCTGCTCTATACATCCTGCTCTCAAATATGGCAGCATAAGCTACCTGACAGGATCCCTTTATACTTTACTTCCAGAACCTACATCACTCTTGTCCAGGGTCTGTGTGTGGAAAACTTCATTAATTGTCTATAAAAGGACAAGAAAGACAAAGTGGTTTGTTCAGAAATTTGGAAAACTGTCAATTCAACTAGTAACATAAATAAGATAAGAGTAGTTCACTATCACGAGTCTGTGTTGAGACAACCACTTCTCAGCAAAGCTGCTGGTGCCCGCACATTTCACAGATCAGCTATTACACAGCACACACAGCAAGAGCCACTCTTACCATCCGCTCTCCTCTGGATATTAAAGCAATGCACAACATTCTATGAAGTTCATAACCTATACACAATTTCACATTTCCAACAATAATCATTTTCATCTATAGGAAAGTAAACATATAGGGCGACATGTATGAAATTTGGCGTGGGGACGCCAAATTTCATGCCAATAAAAAAGGCATAGAATGCGCCTGATCTATGAACCTGCTCTACAGCGGGTCATGAATCAGGTGTATTCTAGCGCTCAGGCGACAGTTCGGACTCAGGTACACCACTTTGAAAGTGCTCTACCTGTTCCAGCTGTAATGTGCCTAGAAATGCCGTAGCGAAGTCATAAATATGTAGCTTTGCTACGGTTCTAGCGCGCCCCACCTCCCGAGATTTGAAAATATATGAACAGGGCTGCGCCTGATATTGGGCTGTAAAGACGCCAGATATCTGGTGCAGCCCCATTCATACATGTCATCCATAATGTGCAGGTGCGTGTTTGGATGCATTTTAGCTGCAGCAGGATCGCACCCTATAGTTGTAAATAGGGTCTTTCGGATCAAGAATTGACATGTCAATTCTTTGAACAGATCCAAAAGACGCATCAGAAAGTCGTGAGCAAACACGCATCGTCGATCACTCGTCTGCAAGCAATGTAAATCACACTGCTATTTACTAGATGAGTGTTTGTGTCCGTTTAGGGTCCAAAACACGGATCCAAACACCATCTATGTACATACGGACAGAACAAACCGTGTGAACATGCCCTAAGTTTGAATCTGCGAACTCTAAACGGAGGTTTTAAAACAGAGTTAGATGTTGACCTCTGGGACGAATATAGTCAAGGAGCATTGGGCATCTAGTTAAAGGGAACCTTTCACATAGATTATGCCCCCCTTGCTGAAGGCAGAACAAGCTAGTGTCAGAATTGCTGTTTACCAGCGCTGCTTGTTCCTTTTATTCTGTAAGATGCCGTAGTTTTCGTGTATTTAATTACCTCAATCTGCAGTTTTCAGGCCAGAAGGAGTTCATTCGAGACTGTCAGTTTTTTTCAAACCTCGCCCATCTGAGGCTAGCCCGCCCACCTCAATGATAAACCTATTACTTTGAATAGGTAGATAACATGGGAATACAACTGTCAGTGAAGGTGGGGGCTTAGCCTTTGGTGGCGGGGGTTAACACCTGCTCATGAATAAGATTTGAGGGGTAATGCCTATATTCTTCTGATCTTACAAGGGATAGGACACAGCGCTGGAAACATCAGGTCTGACACTAGCTTGTGCTGTCCTCAGCCAGGGGGGCAAAAACTGTCACAGGTTCCCTTTAAAAGGTTGTCCAGGTTAACATCTTATTTTAAATTGGTGGTGGTGCTGTTGTTGTAAAATTAAAAAGTGATACTTACCACCCCACTCCTCTCCAATCGGGTGCTGCCTCTCCCATTGCTTCTGCTTGGTCTTCCTGGACCTGGTACTGGGAGTACAGCTGCTAATTGGCTACAGCGATCAAATGTCTTTTCCCGACATCAAGTGGAAGTGAACGCCAAAAAGCGGCTGCAAGTACCAGGAAGACAACAGAACACCACAGTTGGCAAGTATACCATCCAGTCTCCAAGTTAGCCTTGAACAACAAAGCCCTGATTCTCACCTCCTAGGAGGGCCTCAATGGTCACATTAAAGATAACCTGGCTGGTCAGCATCTGAAATCCATCCTGGATGAGCTCTTAACCCAGGGATTGGCAGTGACATTCATAATCTTGACATAGATTTCACCTGCAAGTCTTTTCCAGCTGGCACAAGGTTTCTTCTTTGTGGATAAAAAGTATGATATTTTGAAATCTTCCCTAAGTGGTCTATCTGGATGACATACTGTCCTCCTCCCAATCAAGAGTCACACTGAAGGCATGTCTGCTTGGTCCTAACCCACCTGTGTGAGGACATCCTGTATCCTTGAGACAACAGTTCTGCTATTTCCTAAAGTGAAGTGGTTTTGATCAGGGGGCCTCCTGCCTATATAATAAATCCTGAAAAGCAGTCTGCTGTGCTCTGGTGGCCACGCTTGGTGAAAATCCATGCAATTCTATGCTTTATGCAAAACTACAACAGGCAGTTTATCCCACACTTCTCCCTGGTCTCCCCCATTTCTGTCTTAAAGGGGATTTGCCAAGAAGTGCCTTATCTGCTAGTGAAGCAAAAGCACAAAGACGCTGAGTGGAGAGACGAGCTCGGTCAGAGCAACAGTGCCATGCATAAGGGTTTGTGATGCAATGTTCACTCAAATTAAGCACACGACAACTAGTGGATTTTGTATTATACAAAGCACAACACCTTTCTCCACTGACCCTTTGGAGCTTGTTCATGTTCCTGTCATCGGATAAGAGGTTCTATCTCAGATAATCACACTACAACTAGTGGATTCTGTTACAAAAGACAACATATTTCTCCACAGCCCCTGAAAAGCTTCTTCATGTCCCTCTCATCAGATAAGAAGTGTGCTCTGTGCAAAAAAGCCTGGTCAGTTTCAGCTCCTGTCTCATTTTTGCCCCGTCATATCCAATGCAATTTTTAAGTAACTAAGGGCAGGTAAGGCAGCTCTCTTGGTACGCAATTATTGTAATAACAGATATTTAGGAAAAGGGATTAAATAACCATTTTGGATGGTTCCCAAATCATGGCCCACAAAACCCCTTTAAATAAGAAGACTCAAGCTTGTTTCTCTATGTCCAGTCCCGAGGATGTCTTTGAGATTGAGGAGATTCTAGAAGTCAAACACTCTAGGGTCAAGCTATACTATCTCATTAATTTTAGAGTTTTGGTTCTGAAAAATGGTCCTGGGAACCAGCAGAGAATGTTGATGCTTTTTAATTCACCTACAAGTTCCATCATCTCCTGGCTGTAACGGAGAGGGCATGATCATGAGCCACGGCGAGCTGTTAACGGATGCCACAGAGTCCATCTGCCCCTGCACCTTTAGCCTGCTGCTTCCGTGCTTCATTTCAGATGTCAGCTTTTTCCGTGGGAGGCTGTGTCAAGGGTGGTAATATGGGAGTTCCCTGCAGTGAATACTAGATCCCTGTGTGAAGGTTATAGGGTAAAAACCAGGTGTCTCCTTAGACTCTGCTCTCTGGCATAGCCATATGTCTACATCTCAAGTGTGATCCAGAGGCTCCACCATTCACTTCAGGTGAGTAGACCCTGAATTTTAATAAATGTGCATTGCTTTCTGGTCGGCTCCGGGACACCTTAGGGGTATCATAGGTGTACAAATATTGCTTACCTTTTATAAATCCAAAAAGTTCAATCCTCTAAAAATTAACTTTAATAGAATCCTTTATAAAAATGTATGTATATAAAAGTCATAAACCCAACGGAACATCTTTACTTAGAAAGTAATACAATACTAGGGGAGTCTCCAATATCTTACTGTCCTTCAAAAGACTCAACTCTCGCCTGGCTCTGAGTGGAGACACTGCCCCGAAAAGGACGGCCCCACAAAAGCTATCCTCTATTAAACCCTATATCTGGCACCTATTTCTATTCTTGTTCATAGCCAATCATTTTTATAGGGGTTAAAATAGGGACAATAGTGTCCTAGAATAGCAGACTATTATTACCTAAATCTATCTTCCCATCACATGGAGTTAAATCAACTCCCCGCAGAGACATCCTTTTCTCAGGGCACACTGGCCAGAGACCACTATATGCACCAGATATAATGTATTAGTTCCTGTTTAATCTATGTTCACTTAAAGTGTGTGGCATTAAAAAAATAGCGATTTCTTACCCGTTATTATAACTACCCATTAAAGTGTCTCTGAAATTGTTACTAATACAACGTGGTGGTATTTTTGTTGGGTTTAGTTACAGAAATAAGAGACTGTGACTCTGTAATTAAATAGAGCACCAGGAGTGAACGAAGATGACAGTGCGTTTTACAGGTTCAGCGCTAGTCCGCTGTTCTAGGACACTATTGTCCCTATTTTAACCCCTATATAAATTATTGGCTATGAACAAGAATAGAAATAGGTAACAGTAAGTAACAGTCCTGCTCAAATCGCCCGCGGGTAATTACAGGGGATGCTCGTGAACGCCGAGTGCTTACTTTCGGCTTAATGGAAGCAAATATATTAAACAATTTGTGTACCACAGCGTCCCCAGCAATGTCCTTGGGACCATATGACAAGTTTTATACGGATGGCAAGCTGTATAAATTTGAATAAAATGTAAACTTTTATTGTAACAAGGCTTAAAAGTTCGTTTGAAAAAACATACGTTACTAGCAGTGCACGACCGGTCACCATTCTTCAGCGGTGTGCAGCCGGATTCTTTATCAAAACGACCGACGCGTTTCCGATGACGTGCACTTATTCCCATAGTCTGTTAGATAAATTGTCAGGATAAGGGCTTACAATAGAGGATCGGGGGAGCCCGATATAAAGAATACCTTAACCCCTAAGAATTCCAAACAAGGTAATTATTACATAAATAGAAGCATCAAAAAGATATATAATGTATCAAAGAATAACGGTCCTTAACTCACGAAATAGGAATTGTAGAAAAATGTAATTAGATCAATACATGAAAGAATTCTAATCTAAAAGCAAAAAATCAATTCTAATAAATGGATACAAAATATCCATTTTTTTCCATTTTTTAAACCAAAATGGTTGCGAGTTCTGAGGGTAAAAAAACACTTTGCCTCGCCAATTCAGTATATTTGTCTCATATCATTAACTCAACCTGGTATCCTAGTCACCCTTTTTCTTATACCAATACTGAGGAAGGAAGTTAAGTCACTTCCATGTTGGTCATAAAGTGTTTGTTGCCAGAACATAGGTGGCTAAGCCATTGTATTTTTAGCGTCAGAAAAATATGGCGTTCTGATTCTTGTTTTAAGAGAGTTGGAAGTATCGCCGACAGATTGGACTTTGATAGGCTATGCTCGCTATGATGGTATACCAACTTTTTTTAGTGTTTAACAGTTAATGTATTGTCTGATTTTGTAACTTTTTTTAGTAAACAAAAGAAGAGAAGGTGTTATTTACGTCTATTAATTACAGGTAGATCTACAATTCTGTCGTTCCACAACGAAAACAGCCAGTGGTTGTTAAGCCAAAATTTTTTCTGATACATGTAGTGATTAAACTTGGGGAAACAATGGAAACCTATGTTTGGTGGCCTTTTTTAGAATTAAAATCTAACTCCCTTTTGCCATTATCTTTGACAGGCTAGGATGTACTGTCGTCGGTACAAATTCGGAAGGTTTTGTTTTTCATGATTTTCCACTTTGTTATAATAAGGGCAGTATGTGGTAGAAAATGTGATACCAGAAAAATCATTTTGTTTTCTTTTTTTTTATCAGTTAGTAAATTGGTATGTGTCATTTATTCTACTTTTTTGTTTGACCATTCCAGATTTTTGTCGGTGTACCCTCTTTGTTTCAACTTATTTAGCACGCATTGTTGCTGAACCTCAAAGTCTGAGTGTTGAAACTGACATTTCTCTTGGGTGGTATTAATTCTCCGTTCGGGTGTTATGGATTACGTTGTTATGGTTGTCTAAAGACTGTTCCAAGTGTAAGTGGAAAATCTGGTTGAGGGAAGGTTTAGTAAAGGGAGTGACTGCAACTTGATTTCCAGCTGTCCCTATCAAAGTGACATCCAAAAAGTTTATAGTATCCTGATGAAGATGGTGAGTAAATTGTAAATTCATAGAATTATTATTTATATATTGTATATTGTAGAAAATTGGCAACGTCATCAGGGGGGCCTCCCATATCAGGAGGTGGTCGTCTAATAACGACCGGTACCACCGGATATGGGGGCAATGGGCTTTGTCATCTGAAAAAACGTTTCTCCCCATGTCAGCTCATGTAGATGTTTAGCCAGTGAGGGCGAAATATTTCGCCCATCGAAGCTCCACATAATTGAAGAAAGAACTCCTGATCAAAGCAAAAAAAATTATGTGTCAAAAGAAACTCGGTAGTCATGATCAAAAATTCACACAAATTGGGATCATAATTGCCATATTTGTGTAGAATTTTTTTTAGAGTTGTTAATGCTAAGGTATGGAGGATGGAAGGATATAGTCGACAAATATATCACATGGTTAACCACCAAAAATCCTTTGTCCCTACTTACCTTTTCTAATTGAGAGGACTACTTGTTTTGTAGTCTAGTTGAATCCTGGATTATGTGGTATATTGTGGTTGTAGTGGTGGTTATCCCTCTCCACTAACCTCTCAGAGAAGGAGTCAATACCCGATACAATCGGTCTGAGGGGTGGTGGGAAACTATTTTTTTGTATTTTTGGTAAAGAATGTATAATAGGAACTTTAGGATAGGGATTGGATAGTTGTTTCTGCCCAGGTTTTCGATTGTTAAATACACCTATTTCCAACCCTTACTTGTTAGATGTTTTGTTGGTTTATTTCTGAAAAGATTTTGTCGGGGCTTTTTCTTCTTTGGTCTGGAGGTTGAGCATTCATTTGCATTTGCATGTTTTGGTTCTTTTTTTGTCCTGATTCCATAACCTATATGGCTCATCCTTGTCCGCATTCTTACTTATATGTCGGAGGGTTATTTTTAAGTTGTTGTAAAGCTACTTTCGTCACTATGGTTCTGGATTGTTACTGTATGCAATGGTGTATTCAAGGACATCTTGCGAGGGAGATGGAGATCTCGTCAACACATTCCTGAAAGAAATTCCAGGAGCTCGGACGAGGGACTGTATGGGATAAAAATATGGGTTAGACAGAGGAAACTTTGTAACATTAGTAATATCCTGTTTACTTTTCACTTTGTAATAACCTGAGTTCACTCAATAATTTCAAATCCTTAAATGTTACTGGAGCTTGTGTTGGTACATTGTCCGACACATCAACCGGTTCCTCTGTAGTTGTTACATCACTGTGAGATGTATCAAGTTCATCTTGCTGCATAGCGAAATGATGTTTCACAGTAATGAGTCGGGCAAACTTGTTCACATCTTTGAGAGTCCTGAAAACATCCAAGGAGTTAGTGGGCGCAAAATTCAAGCTTTAGACTGTATCCTGTTTTTGTGCTTGTGATTATGATGGTTGCTGAAAGATTTAATTTAGGGGTCTTCCGTGGTTTCCTGTTGGAGGTGCGATAGTTGTAATTGCGACCTCTTCTTGTGTTGCGCACATGCCCGTTTTGCATATTCCGTCTAAAAAAGGAGGCATCAAAAGATCTTGCACCTGCACGAATTGCTTCGAGATATGCTCGTTGTTGCTCATGCGTGGAATAGGGTATCTGCCCTTATAGGATCATGGTCAGCATGGTGATTGTCATATAGTTATCTGTAGTAGATGTAGATGACTGTTCCGGGGAAATGTATCCACATCAGAAAAACTCACATGTCTGTACTCGTTGTTTATGTGTGTTGGTTATGTGTTAAGTATGGGTTTAGGAAACATTCTTCTTTTATTGCCTCCAAGAATATACTTACCACCTTTCGTATTCATGATCGGTCCTATCAAATTTAGATTTTTTAACTTTCATAATGGCTTCCTCCAGTTTATGAATATTGTTGGTCATGCCTTCTTGACAACGTTTATATTCCTCGGTATCGGCATATGGAATTAAAGATTGTTCCACTGTATACATCTCTTGTTTTAGTTCTAGCAGTTTTTTGCCTTCATGTTCTACAATTAGTTGTATCAGTTTCAGGGAGCAAATATACTCAGTTAGCCTGTAAAAGGTATCGCCTGATTTCTTCACTCTTCTACTACTTTTTTGGCTAAACGGTACAACATTATACTTAAATTTGGAAGATACCACAATGTACCGCTCAAGAATGGAATTGAAAAACCGTCTTAAGAAACTTGCACAACTCAACAGCGACATCTTCTTAACAAAATGCAAAAAGGAAAGACTCATCCCAAAAGGCTTCACTCTGCATAACCCAAACCGGCACAACTACAAAAGCTTATATGCAGAACAACTATGTATTTGAACATCTGAAAAGCTGCGCAATACATGCTAAAAATTCCTATAACAAACAGGAGAAAAACCAGGAGGAGATACAGGCCCTAAAGGACATCACTGGAGAATGACAGAGGAGATGAAGGCCAAACTCCCAAACATACTACCGGAAACTGCAGGACATGCTTATCAACAACAAGAAGAAAGAGCTCCAGAGACTGAGACAAAAAAGCCCTACTACTACACCCACCAGCACCAGCCCAGCTCAGCAGACCTGTGTTGTGAACCTTTCCTCCTATGAGCCAAATAAACACGAAATGTCAGCTCTCTCCAAAGGTCTCTCCTTCTGCCCTTCAGCACTCACTGACCATGTCAAACTCTGCAATGACATGGAGGATTTTTTTCAAAAAATGAAAATGAGGAATACTTCTATGACAAAGACCTTCCATACAGCAGCGACTTGAGGAACAGCCCATAAGGAAAACCCACTAAAAAATCAACCTGGACCCCCGGCCTGGAACTAATGCAGCACTAGACAAATATATTGACTGTTTCAGAAGCAAGGAAAAATCTGAGATCTTGGGGAAAGTAAAGAAACAGGTCCCAAACCAAACCCCTGCAGGACAGAAGGCTTCACCTCACTGAAAGAATATCAGGACATAATTAATAAAACCGCTGACAAAGGGGGCGCATAGTCATGTTGAACACCTCTGACTAAAATCCAGGAAGCAAACAGGCAGCTGTCCAACCCCGCCATTACGCCAAACTTAACAGTGATCCACAGAGGACTTTATAAAACAGTTTAAAGAATATGATCAAGAAGTTTCCAACTGGGATAACCGAGGCAGGAAAGAGGGGTTCATCCCAGCGGGATCCCAGGCCGGGCTGCTTCTACATGCTCCCCAAGATCAACAAAGAAGGCACCCCGGGGAGGCCTTTTCATTTCTGGTATTGGGACTCTGACAGAGAATATCTCAGGTTGGGTGGAAAATCTCCTAAAACCCCTGGAAGAGATACTCCTAGTTACATCCAGGACACCACGGATCTTCTTAACAAACTCAATGCCCTTGGTCCCCTTCCTGAGGGCACCATTTTGGCAACCATGGTGTAGAATCCTTGTATACAAACATACCCCTCAAGGATGGATTGCAGCATGTCGGACGCACCTGGAGAAACAAAAACCTCCCAAAAAAACCCAAATAACACAGCTCATACAGTTCATACTCAGCACCAAACTTTTTTAAAATTTGGAAAAGACCTGTATCTACAGCAAATGGGAATTTCCCAATGGGGTCCAGATGTGCGCCCCCAGTATGCAAACCTCTTTTATGTAAAACTGGAAGGAGCGTATCTATCCACATGCACCACCAAACCATGATGTACCTCCGTTACAAACGATGATATCATTGTCATTGGACTGCGGGGAGGAGGCCCTAATTC
The DNA here is from genome assembly GCA_025379985.1 of Phyllomedusa bahiana. NCBI lineage: Eukaryota > Metazoa > Chordata > Amphibia > Anura > Hylidae > Phyllomedusa > Phyllomedusa bahiana. Next base: position 86,121 of record JAODAL010014188.1, read on the forward strand.
AATTCCATAAATGACTTCAATAAAATTCCACCCACCATCAACCTCAACTTACCTATTCAGAGAGCAAATCCACTTTCTGGATACTACAATACACATCAAAGAACACCGGCTTAACTCACATCAGTGTACCACAAACCCACAGACAGGACGACCTACCTCAGGAATGACAGCTTCCACCCCAAACCCCACAAGAAATCCATTATCTACAGCCAGGCTATACGGTACAATCGTATTTGCTCCAAAGACAGACCTGGACAAACACCTCCTGGATCTGAGGACAAAATTTCTCCATTTGGGATACAGGCCAAAAGTGACGGACAATCAAAACAGCAAAGGCGGCCGCCATTTTCCAGAGACAGTCTGCTCACATACAAAGAGACCCGGAAGGAAGAATGAGTGCCCCTAGTTGTCACCTACAACCCACAGCTGGAGATCCTACAAAAGTTTGCCAAGGAACTTCAACCTGTGCTTCATAAGGACAATAGATCAAAGACATATTCCAGTCCCCCCTCTTCCTTTCCTTTCGGCAACCACCAAACCGTCGGCGTATTATTGTCGGAGTGCCTGAAAGCCCCAATGAAAATGGCACCTCACCCTGCCTGCAGAACAGGGGCAAGACCTGCAGACACTCCACACCGCTGACAGTGTACCTGTCCCCACAGTCCCAGCAGGTGCACAGAATTAGGGGGGGCATTTTCCTGCAGGTCTAGCAAAAGTGGTGTATCTGATTATGTGTATGCAATGTCCCATCACAGGCCTTTATGTGGGGGAAACAGGCAGAGACTCAGGGCCCGTGCATGAACTCACACAGATTCACTATTATAACAGCAGAAAATGATCTTCCAGTGGCACAAAAACTTCTCCAGAGATGACCATTGTATTGAAGATCTGAAAATTATGGTTTTAATGGGACACTTTAAGACGCAGAGGGAGAGAAAGGAATGGGAATTTAAATTAATGCAAAAATTTCAGACTCTGCAAAATGGGTTAAATATTCATGCTAGTTTTATGTCAAACTATGTGAACTGTGATGGTCACAAATCACGGCCTGATGGTGCTAGATAAGAGCAGAATACTGACCCCCCCCTTTCACGCCTCACAAGTTTCCAGATAGTTGATTGCTTGACCTGTTGTAAATAACTTTCTGCTAATATTGCATTTTGTTATTGTTAAGAATTCGAATTTTCTTTGAAGGTCCATGTCTTTTGTGTATAAAAAGTCTATGAATTTTCAATTTCTTGTATAAAAATTTGTCTGAAGAAGGGAGCTAGTTCTCTCGAAAGCTCACCCTCAAATATACTCAGTTAGCCTGGAAAAAAGGTATCGCCCGATTTCTTACTTTTCAGGGAGCATTGCGTTAAAATATTATTCCATTCAGTGGTAAATTCCTCTGAATATTGAGATGTCACAGTTTTCTTAATGCGGAGTCCTCGTGGGATCATCTGTTTTTCCAGATATGTAGCAAGAGTAGTTTGGTCCCACCATAATTTGGTCTCACGTTTCTTCAAAGATTCAAGTTTAGTAAAAATGGTTTTAACATCACTGTGAGTATCTGGCACCTGTGCACTGCTAGGCTGGTTAAACAAACTGGCTGCCTTATTTCTCCTATCGGTATCGGTATCCATATTGCATATATGATAACAGTCCCGGCTAAATTATAGTAATGGAATATGTCATAAAATTATGGTAGGAAAGAGACACAGAGCACAAGCTTATGAATCAGAAAACAGTAAATCACAGTCCAGCTCAATCCGCCCGTCGGGTAATTACGGGGATGCACGTGAACGCCGAGAATAGAAATAGGTGTTTAATAGAGGATAGCTGTTGCGGGGTCGTCCTTTTCGGGGCAGGGTCTCCGCTCAGGGCCAGGACAGGGTCGAGTCTTTTGCGTGACAGTAAGATATTGGAGACTCCTCTAGTTTTGTATTACTTTCTAGGTAAAGATGTTCCGTTGGGTTTATGACTTTTGTATAAAGTACATAAAAAACTTTTTTTTTAAATTCTATTAAAAGTTAATTTTCAGAGGATTGGACTTTTTGGATTTATAATTATTATTTTCCTCTTTCCTCATTCTTATTTGGGAGAGTGATTGTATTGCTTACCTGTATTGAATATCTGTCAAAGTTGATGAAAGATTTTTTCCATTTCTAGCAGACTTTAAAAAATGGTGTATACTACATTAATGTCAACGCAGTCATAATGTACATGTCCTATATACCTTTCCGTATTTTTC
>JAODAL010014189.1:0-88351 GCA_025379985.1 Phyllomedusa bahiana
CCTTTTTTTGGGGGGTTCCTCCTTTCAAAATCTGCTTCGCTGCATGTGACTGAAAGTTGGGGGTGGTTAAAAAAACCCAAGTTTTTGGGCTCTAAATATGCTTTAGGCCAAAGGCCATATGACTGCGGGGGGAAACAGAGGGTTGCTAAAGAAGGCCCAGGTTGAGAGGTCCCGGACCTTTTTGGGGCGGGGAAAAAAGGGGGAGGGGGGGTTTTCCCCTGACGTGGGTGGCGGAAATTTTATAAGGGACTTTTGCGACGCCCTCTCCCTTTTTGAGGCGGGACCCGTATTTTACACTACCCCATGTCTTCCTCCTCGTCCCGTGATAAGGGGCCGAAGAAATTCTGCGAAAAAAAACCACGATGGTCCGCAATTCTCATCACCATCATCATCATCATCAACACGGTGATTGGGCGTCTGACTTTCTGCATCCAGAAGCTGTGGGTAAAACAAGGGGCACTGCAAGGCGTTTCCGACCGCCGGGATTTTTGCCCATTGACCCCCTTCCTTATCCTCCTCTGGGCATGGGAAAAGGGCGTAGAGCAGACAAAACATCCTCTTTGGCCTCTTGGGTTTTTAACATGCCTTTTGACCCAAAACCCCATTTTTGTCTCAAGAGGTCTTCAGGGAAAATTTGGGTTATCCACAGTGGTGGGAACGAGGGGGACATTTGGGCTGCCTTCGTTATGTTGGACGGATTGAGATGCTGATGAAGAATTTTTGGCCGTGACTGGGGAAGAGAGGAGGTAAATGTGGATGCAGGTTGCATTAACACTGAAGAAAAGATTGGGGACGCTGTTCGTTATGAGATTCAAGGGCCCCGACCCCCGCAGACAGGCCTGACCCCCCCGATCCCCTGGCTGGTGTTGTCCCCCCACTGGAAGGAGCACCTTCTTCGACCCACCTCCCGTCCTACCCCCCTTTGCCGTTACCACCCGAATTTTGCTCCCTGTTCAGAAAGATAAAAAATTTTTAGAAGTATGTTAAGAGTTTTGGGGAAAATTCTTTTTAAAAGACGGCAAATCCAGTATTCTCAAATTCCCCCAAACAAAACAAAATTTGCTGGATTGAAATTTTAAATGCTAGGTACCTCTATCAAAAAGTTGACTGACCCCAAAAATGAAAAAAAAAAACATGTTGAAAAAGTATAGGATAATAAACGTTTTTTTTTTTGGGACCCATCAATCACCCGTTGTACAAAATTTTTGTATTCAAATTTTTAAAGGAAAGTACTTATCACAAAGTTAAAATGACCAAAGTGAAAAAAAAACCGGGGTTTAAAAGTTAGGTAATAAAGGTATTTTTGGCCCTTTAATTCACCTGTGGTGACTACAAAATTGCTTATTCAAATTTAAATGCAAAATAGCTCTATCAACAAAGCTTGACTGACCAAAAGTGAAAAAAAACAGGGGCGAAATGTATAGGATAAATTAAAAGGTATTTTTGGCCCACAAATTTACCCTGTGGTGACTAAAAATTGCGTTTTTCAAAATTTTAAGCAAAGTAACTTATCAACAAGTTGACTGCCCAAAATTTAAAAAAAAAACCTGTATGAAATGTATACGGATAGATGTAGGTATTTTTGGCACCTATCAATTCACATTGTGGGTGGACTACCAAATTGCTGTATCAATATTTAACTGCAAAGTAGCCATCTATCAACGAAGCGCTTGATCTGACCTAAAAGGAAAATAAACACTCCTGTCTGAAATGTTATTGACAGATTATAAACAGTATCTTTTGGAACCTATCAATTCACCTGTGAGGGACTACAAAAAAAATTCGCTGTATTTCCAATTTAACTGCTAAGTTGCTCTGATCAACAAAGCTTGATGAACCAAAAGTGAAAAAAAAACATCTGATCTGAAGGTGTATACGGTATATTAAACGGTATTTTTGGCACCTATCAATTCAACTGTGGGATACAAATTTGCTCGTTATTCAGAATTTAGTGACTAGGGACCTCTATCAAACAAAGCTTGACTGACCTCGCAAAACGTGAAAAAAAAACTGACATCTTGTATGAAATGTATTCGGATAATAACGGTTATTTTTGGCTCCTATCAAGATTCAACCTTGGGGTGGACTACAAAATTGCGTGTATTCAGATTTAACTGCAAAGAGAGGCTACTATCAACAAAGCGTTGGATCTGACCAAAAAGTGAAAAGAAAAAAAAACACTTGTCTGAAAAGTTATAGGATAATAAACGGTATTTTTTGGCACCTATCAATTCACCTGTGGTGACTACAAAATTGCTGTATTCAATTTAACTTCAAGACAGCTTATCAACAAAGCTTGACTGACCAAGTGAAAAAACACTGTTGAAATGTCTTGTACGGATAATAAACGGTATTTTTGGCTGAACTATCGATTTACCTGTGGTGACTACCAAAATTGCTGTATTCACGATTTAACTGCAAAGTAGGCTCTATATCAACAGAAGCTTGATCTGACCAGAAAAGTGAAAAAAACACCTAGTCTGAAAATGTATACGGTATAATGAACGGTATTTTTGGCCACCGTATCACATTCACCTGTGTGTGACTACAGAATTGCTTGGATTCATTTAACTGCAACGTAGCTCATTCAACAAAGCATTCGACTGACCAAGTGTGAAAAAAACACTGTCTGAAATGATATACAGCTAATAAACTGTTATTTTTGGACCTATCAATTCACCTGGGTGACTACAAAAGATTGCTGTATTCAAAATTAAACTCGCAAAGTAGAGCTCTGATCAAACAAAAGCTTGACTGACAAAAGTGAAAAGTAAAAATCTGTCTGAAGTGTAAACGGATAATAGAAAACGGTATTTTTGGCACCTATCAATTCCACTGTGGTGACTAAAAAACAGTTGCGTGTATTCAAATGTAAGTGCTAGGGGACTCTGATCAAAAAGGCTTTGACTGACAAGTGAAAAAACACACTTGCTGATATGTCATCACGGATAATAAACGGTATTTTTGGGCACCATCAATTCACCTGTGGTGACTACAAAATTGCTGTATTCAAATTTAACTGCCAAAGTTGCTCTATCAACAAAGCTTGAGCTGACCAAAGTGAATAAAAAACACTTGTCTGAAAATGTTATACGGATAATAAACGTTATTTTTGGCAACCTATCAAATTCACCTGTGGTGACTACGCAAAATTGCCTGTATTCAAATATAACTTCAAACGAAGCTCTATCAACAAATGCTCTTTGACTGACCAACGTGAAAAAACACCTGTCTGGAAATGTTATACGGATGATGTAGGGATAAATGGTATTTTTGGCTACATTATCAATTCACCTGTGGTTGACTACAATAATTGGCTGTATTCAATTTAAAAACAAAAAAGGGGGGTATTTTTCGCTTCGCGCCGCACCTTATGGGGTTTACCTCTATCCAACATCTCCGACCGTGGTCCATGCCTCAATCCAAAGTGAAAAAAACATACCTGTCTGGAATGTATAAGGATAATGAACGGTATTTTTGACAACTATCAATTACCGGTAGTCGTACAAAAAATTGCTGTATTCAAATTTAACTGCTCAAAGTAGCTCTAACAAAGCTTGAAGGACTCAAAAAGCCATAAGAAGAAAAACACGTGTCTGAATGTATACGGTAATAACGGTATTTTGGCACATATCAATGCATCCTTTGGTGACTACAGATAATTGCTGGACTTCAAATTTAACTGCTGAAGGTGGCTCTATCAACAAAGTCTGGCCTGGTGCCAAAGTGAAAAAAAGAACACTTATCTGAAATGTATACGGGAGATAATAAAATGTATTTTTTGGCACTATCAACATCTCGTGGGTGACTACAAAAATTTCTGGATTCAAATTTAACTGCATAGGTGGCTACGCTTCAACAAAGCTGGATGGGCAAAGAATTGAAAATAAAACACCATATCCTGACAATGTATAATGATAATAAAAGTGGAGTTTTGCCACTTACAAATAGACTTGCAGTTGTACGTTGAAAAGGATCTGTTTCCTAATATAGGCAATGACAATGTCTAAACAAGTTTTGGCTTGTACAAATTATCCAGTATCCTTTATAGAGGCTTTTTGTGTTTCGCCCGCGGGCCCCACTACCCCCGTGACTTTACAGCGGCTAGATGATCCTTTAAATTTCTCTGACCTAACTACCTAAAATCTGAGAATTTCTGATCTAAGTTCGATAAAGAATCACAGCTAAAAGTAGAGCTGTCTCTGTGAAAAAAATAGAAATAATATCGATGAAGCTGGGTTATGTGACAGAGGCAGAGCGCATGTCCTACTGCTATGCGACGCGCTGACACACACTGAATCATGAACAGGAAGGGTGTGGGTCATGTGATTTTTCCAGCAATCGGCAACCATACACATCCCAGAGCATGACGTTCGACACACATCTCACCTATAGTGCTATTTCTGTAAGACCTGATTTGCTGGCCGCAAAATGACAGGAAGCGCCGAAAATGGCGCGATATTAATGTGATATGCACAAAATTTTACCTAAATTACTCGCAACACTGTGGTTCTAATGTGGATCGACAATATCCGATTCAAGTAAATAACCGTGCATTTTTGTCAACTTTGGTCGATAATATTTCGTTCAAACAACATATTTATCACCTATCCCTTAATTGTTAAATTGGGAACCCTAAGTCCCACATCTTTTCTGTGCTTATGTAGTGAAGAATTGTTTGAGCAGAGCAAGGTTAAACTGTACACTACAGTTCCATTCAAAGTTTATGGGGCCAATGAAGATAACCAAGCACATTGCTTGGTTATCTTTGTGGGTCTCTTAGAATTTGTATGGAGTAGCAGTGTGCATGCTCAGGCACTCCTCTGTTCAAAGGTTTTCTCAGGTAATTGCAGTCAATAAAGAAAGGAGACCCCATGTTAGTGATCAGCAGGGGTTCCAGAGGTGGGATCCCTTGCGGTCAGACATTTAGGGTGACATGTATGAATCCTGGCGCTGATAGACCCAATTCTTATCAATCACTTATAAGGTTAGTATAGTTGCGCCAGAATGTATTGCAACCTACTCATTCTGCAGGTCATAGACATACAAGCGCAGTCTAGTGCTAATACGACAACTAGGTTCAGGCAGACCACCTTTAATCCTGGTCTGTTGTCTAACATGTTCTGTGCCAAACTTCTTGGCGTCAAAAGAATCATAAATGCTGTCTTACTATCCTATGATATGTGGTGTGAACGGTCCATCCAGAACCGCCCACCCAAATTACAAAGGCACTTATGCACACCGAAGTTTGGAGTGCGCCTTTATACTCTCTTTTTGGCTCGGTAGTAGTATCACCAGAAAACTGGCGCAGCCCCGTTGATACATGTCGCCCTTACTACCTATTCTATGGGTAGGAGATACATTTCTATAAATTTCTGCTACATCTACAGTATATATCACATGCGATTTGGGTGTCATATTTTTCAGTCAAAAATGTAGTAACTCATTTAATTATTTGTTTGCAGTAATATGGATCGTATTGCACAAAACACTTTATTGAATAAAATACATAAGATGTTCACACTCAAGGATATAAATAGTATGTTTGCTTATGTTGTTTATGTGTATCACTGGTAGTTTTATATATTATGGAGTCTCCTATCTACACTTACAGTGTTAGGAGCTATTTATATGCAGTTTAAATGTAAAATAATTTTTTGGTTCAATATATGTTGTTCATGAAAAATAGTGGAGGAAATACTTAGTAATAGTAGTTACTATATACAAGGGTGCACCATTAATGGAAACTGGTGATTTCTGACTGATGTCATAGTATCTTCATTAGTTCTTTATTTGTAGTGATCAGCGATTGCTGATTGGATCGATAGTTGATATTGTCAATTTTCATGCTGATATCCGAAAGTCGATAATAGATTATCGCCGATGACCATTAAAGTCTATGGGAGAGGAACAACATCTTCATTCTTACACCCATACTGGGCTGGAGAGCCTGGGAATTAAAATCATCCAACAACAGTAAAATGGTATCTGACCTACATCTTAGGCAACACAATTAGGCACTAGAGTCACAGAAAAAAAACTCACAGACTATTCATAACACTGTCCCTGTACTACTGCATGACCCTTAAACCGCATGGATCACAGTACAAATTATAAAAGTGACCAGAAGGCTGTTTGATTGAACCATCATTTTTACTTGAAACTGGACATTGACTATCCGTCTTCTAACACAGCAGGACGCCTTAAACCTTCTCTGGACCCACAAGATTAAAAGTGACGGAAAAAAAAAGGAGTTCTTTCAACCACATTTTTAGGATGGAATCCACATGGTTCTTTGTTTCTCTGTTTTCTTTAATTGTATTAATGGGTTGTCTCACTACAGGGATTGCTAGCTCTGTTAAAGATTTCTTGCAAAAACAAGTCATTTTGCAATATGTTGTCGCCATAACAGTGTGCCTACCCTCTTCCTGTTTCTGGACAGCACCATCACCCTTGGAGAGGACTCTTGACAATTGTGGAAGAACAAATGTTTGTTAGAAAACAATTTTTTTTAGATAGGACACTGTAGTATAGATTCATTCACGCAACTTTGCCCCCATACAATTCAAACATGACCCTTGAGCCACTCTGACCAATTGTGAAGAACACATGTCTTTATGAAACAAACAATGTTTTAAAATAGGTCTGTAGTATTGCTGCATTTCACAAGGCAACATGCACCAAAAATTCAAATCATGACCTTAGAGCCACTCTTGACCAATTGTTGAGGAGAAATGACATCTTAGAAGCCCATTTCTGTTCCAAAGATACATGATTAAAGCTGGATATCACGCAACATGCCCAAAAAATTCATAAAATTGATTTGTCGCCAATGTTATACAAATTGTGAGGAGAAATGCCCTTAAACAGCCACATTTCTGTTCCAAAGGACCATGTTTATACTGATCTCCCCCAAGCAACCCCCCCCAAAAAAAAATTTTTAAAAATTTTATTTCCCAACCCACTGCTAAAAATTGTGGGGGAAAAGAAATGCCATTTAGAAAGCCCCCATTTCTTTTCCCAAAAGGGACCATGATTAAAGCTTATCTCACAGACTTTGCCCCCAAAACCATTGACAATGCAAAAAATTCTAAAGATAAAGTGAGTAAATGGAATCTTTTTTTTTCAGGGGAAACCTTGCTGCCCTTTTACAGTCTCCTCACAGAAAAACCAGCAAAAAAAAGCTTTTGGGAAAACTGGGGAAAAAAAATTGCAGAAAAAAATAAATCTTTTAAAAAAAAGTTTTCAAGAGGCCCTTGTCTTTTTGGAAGAGGAATGTAAAATTTGCCCCGGCAACAAATTCCCGGGTGACCTCGGAAATTTGGGGGGGCCAAAAACATCATCAGGGGGCCCCATCCCTGATTCATTTTGATGAAAATTTCCAAACAATTACATTATCTGGGGGAAAAAGCCAGCTCCGTTTGTCTGTAATGACTCCTCCCAGTGTGCTGAAGGTCCCCCTTCAGTTTGACGCTGGCTGCGGGGCGGAAAAACCCCTCTTTTGGCGTGGCCCAGCGAGCTCAGGCCATTCTTTCCTTTTTGGGATACCCAAAGTCGATTGGGCCCAGAACCAACCAAAAACACCCCCAGTGTTGAGACGCAAATAGCGGCCCCCATGATTTTAAACCCCCGGCCCTCTGTGTGTTGTATGTGGGGCCCCTGAAATTACATGCCTCGGCGGGGTTTGGAAAATTTAAGTTTGCCAAGGTCACCCTTAGGCTTCACCACAATCCCTTTCTGCGCCCCCTTTAACGGCAACTTGGCCCTCTTTGCTACCCACTTTGCGAGGGCTTTTTCACCGGACTTTTGGGAAAAAATGGGGAAGCAGACCAACAGATTTTCCCCAGTTGATCAAACAGCACGGTCCCCCAAATTCCTGCTTTTTACTCTCTATTTGGGTGGGTGAAAGGAAAGGGGCTGATTTTTGCTTTGTACCGGGGATCGAGGGGGTTTGGCCACCAAAAAACTTTTTGTTCTTTTTGACCCCCTTTAAAATCGAGGATAAATGTTGGGGGAAAAATTGATTTTCCCCAGACTCTTTGGGGAAGGAGGGGAGCCTTGTTTTCCCCAACCCCCTCGGGTCGAGAGGCCCCCCCCCCCCCCCCCCCCCCAAAAAGAAAAAACTGATTTTTCCTCACCCTTCCTCCTCCACCCTAAATTCGTCCCAACCCCTTTTTCCCGGGGCGGGGAACTTTGGGAAATTTGCGGTTTTCCGGGAATCCCCTCATCCCCCCCCTTTTTCCTCCAAAAAGCTTCAACACAGCCCGGGGCTTGCCTCAGATGTTGCCCACTGAAGCTGAGGCACCACCTTGCCCACCCCGGACCCCAAAAAAAATGTTTAAAATAAAGACCGAAAAAAATGTGAAACTTCGGGCCTTCTGGATTCGAGGGGAGAAAAAGGGTCCGGTCCCATCTGTGTCCGTCTCCTCCTCCGTCGCTGGTGGCCCTGATGTTTCAGAGTGTCCAACAAATTGTTCCCAAACCCCAAGATCCCACCAAAGGTTCATGCGGGGAAAGGGGTTTTGTCGGGCATTTACCTTTTTTGGTGGGCTTCTTCAAAACTGGAAGGGATGTCCCAAAAGGGCTCTTTTCCTGCTCCATTTCTTGGCGGCTCAACACCCCGGGTCCGCCCCGCGTTTTCCGGGGCCCATGTGTCATTTTCCGTACGGGCGAAAAGGGAAATTGCGCTGCCCCCCCCTTTCGCGGGGAGCATATTGGAGGGGGAAATTTTCCCAGCTTTGTTGCCACGTCAAAAAATGAGACGGTTGAGGGGGGGTCGAGCTGAAAAGCTGCCAACCCCAACCAGGGGGGACGAAGAAAGGGTGCGAACGGGGGGAAAGCTTTGGCTCAGACCTCGACCCTTTCCACAGCAGGTTCCAAAACCCGGGTAGGCTTAAAAAAATTTTCTTATATGAAAAGGGTTTTCCCATGACATGTGCCAGTAAGGGAAGTGCTCCGCCTCCAATCTTAAGGCGGCCAGCAGATTTCGCCCGTTTTTTGCACACCCCCTTTGCCTGGCACAAGGTTCTTGTCACCCGGCCGGGCGATGGGGTCCTCTATTACGAAGAGCCGTCCACAGCTCCTTGACCTGTGTGTTAAAGGTCTCCAAGACAGTTTAAATTTTGCCAGGGCCCGGGTTTTTTTGGGGGCCCACATGTGCCACCGGGGGAAAGAACCCTGCACCATCCCGGGGGGGTTTTTTTTGAAGAGCGTGCCCCCCCAAAACCCTTTAGAGCCACCGTTCCCACCAGGGGAAAACCCCCCGCTCCCCCAGGGGAGCTATCACAGAGATTTGGGCACCCTTTGGCCGGTTTTACTAGTCCATGTGCCCGGGGGGTAAGTTGGACTTTGCCGGGAAAACAGATGCAGACAACGCCCTTAAAATTTTAGATGACACGTGGCGGGCCGGGGCAGGGACAGCTTTTCGGGCCAAAGAAATGCCTGCTGGGCATCTGGAAATTGTGGGCGGAAAAGGGCCATAAACCGTGGGGAACCCTTCTGTGTCCACCAAGGGAAAAGGGGAAACATTTAAAAGGCCCAAAAACCCCTTGGAAATTTTCCCCCGACCAGGTTTTTGCTTGGAGGGTTTTTTGGGTTTTAAAGTGTTTTTTCTGCCCCCTACCTGGTGGGGAAAAAGGGGCTGGCTGTTAGACTGGCTGCTGAAACTGGGGGTTGGAAAGGCGTAAAAATTTTGGGGGAAAGGGAATTTGGGGTAGAGGGGTTCCTGGGGGATGCGGTTTCGTACCCCGGGCGACGGTGGAGGCTGAAACGGGGCTAAACCCTGATCATGACTCTGAGAGAAAAGGGCGCTGGGGGAAACGCTTGGGGGGGGGTGGAGGAGGAGAAGGGGGAGACGAGGTTGTGACCCGGGGTTTTTGGGAAGCCCAGCATCGGGGGTTCCTTTTTTTTTGGCCAAGTTTTCCTCCTTTTAACTAATGCATTCGCTGCATGGGACTAGCCCATTTTGGGGGTTTGGTTTAAAAACCCTAAGATTTTTGCCTCTACGAGGTTTTTTTCCCGGAAAAGGGGGGGCATTTGAACCCCCCGCTGGGGGGAATAAGAGCTTGCCCCGAAAAAGGGGCCCCGGGCTTGAGGGGGCCCCTGGACCTTTTCGACGGCGTTAAGCAAAGGCCCCGTTTTTTCCCCCTGATGGGGCGGCGGAAACATCTTAGAAACTTGTAAAAACCCGCCCTCTCCCTTTTGGGGCGGACCCGCTGAAAATACCCCATCGTTTTCCCCCTCCCCCATAAAGTGAAAAAGGGCACTCGCAAAAAAATTCGCTAAAAAGAGACGTTGGACCGAAAGGGTCATCTTAAATCATCATCAAACAGGTGACTTCCTCGCCCAAAGATTTTTCTGCACCCTGGGAGCTGCGGGTTACAAGCAACAGGAAAGCAAGGCGTTGCCGGACCGCCCCGGGATATTTGCCGTTTGGGCCCCTTTCCCATCTCCTCCTCTGATGGAACCCGGGAACTGGGGTGTTTGAGCAGACAAAATATCCTTCTTTTGGGCCCCTTGATCTTTGGGAAATTGGGCCCTTTTGACCCCAACCGCATTTTGTCATCAAAGAGGTCCCTTCCCCGAAAATGGGGTTATCTACAGTGGTTTGGGGACACAAGTAAAAATTTGGGGCTGCCCTTTGCTTAAGTTGGAAAAAGGATGCTGATCATGACGCCTTTTTGGCCGGGGGACCGGGGGGACGGGGGGGAAGAAATCCTGGATGCAGGTTGCATTTAAAAAAATGAAGAAAAAGATTGGGACGCTGTTCGTTAAAGGGGGTTCCCCAAAGGGCCCGACCCAAAAGATGACAGGGCCCGATGGTCCCGCAACTGAAAGATCCGCTGGCTTGCGGGGTTGGGCGCCAGCACTGGAAAGGGGCACCTTCTCTCGTATTTTCTACCTCCATGTCCCAAAACCCCTCTTTTCCGCTTACCACCCCCGCATTTTTGCTCCCGTTCAGAAGGAAAAAAAACTTAAAAGTATGGGAAAAATTTTGAAAACCCTTTATTAAAAGACGGCAAATCACAGCTATTTTAAATCCCCTAATTTCCTACAGCCAACTAGGATTTTGAAACTGAAATTTTCTATTTAATACCCTTTTTAAAAGCGGTCTGGTGGGAAAAAACCCAAAACAAAATCAATTTGTTTTTCTTCCCCCCTTCCTTTCCCCGGGATTTACAAAATGCCCAGTAGGGGCTAGGACTAGGGATTGAAAGTTTTCAAAAAAATTTCATACAAGTGCCCCATTTTGGGGCCAAAATGGGAAATTCCCAAAGAGCGCAATTTAAAACATTCAGAAGTTACATGGATGAGAAAAATTTTTCTTTTTTTCAGCAAAGACAAACAAACAGTTGCTAGAAAATTTTCTATCCAAAATTTTCGTACAACGTTGGGTATTTTTTTAAAAAATAGGGCTGCACCACGTTTCAATACAGCCCTTTTAAAAATTTAAAGGATAACAAACAGTGGGGTTTTTGACCAATGAAAAACAAACCCCAAAAGTAACTACGAAAAATTTTTTGATCCAAATTTAAACAAGGGGCTATTTTTAAAAAAAATTCCCGGGGCGAAAAAAAGTGCAATAAGCTATTTAAATTTTTATGGATTTAAAAAAAGGTGGTTTTTGGCACCCCAAAGAAATTTCAACAGCAGTTTTGCACAAAATTTCTGTATTCAAATTTTTGTTCAAAGGGGGCTCCCTTTTAACAAAAAAAGGCCCACCAAAGTTTAAATTTTGCTTTTTTAAAAGTTAAACGGTTTAAAAAAAGGTGGTTTTTGCACCAAAAGAAAAAACAACAGCAGTTAGCACAAAATTTCTTTTTATTCAAATTTAGTACAAGTGGCTCTTTTAACAAAATAAGGGCCCCCCAAAAATGAAATACAGCAATTTTAAAAGTTATACGAATAAGAAAAAGGGGGTTTTTTCACCAATGAAATACACCTGCAATTACAACAAATTTTCCCGCAAAATTTCCAATAAAGTACAAAAATGGGTCTTTGAACAAAAAATTGGGCCGGCCAAAGGGAAAAAAAACCTAATTTTAAAATTTTGGGGATGGATAATAAAAGGTGTTTTTTTTCACCTATGAAAAAAACACCCGCAATCACTACAAAATTTTTGTATCCCAAATTTTAAAAACAAGATGTTTCTTTTTAAAAAAAATTTGGGGGCGCCAAAGTGAAAAAAAACTAATAAATTTGGGACAGATAATAAAAAGTGGGTTTTTGGACCCATAAATACACCGCAATTACTAACAAATTTTTTCTATCCCAAAAAAAAAATACAAAAATGGGTCCTTTTAAAAAAAATGGGGCCCGCCCAAAGTTAAACACACATAATTAAATTGTGTACGGATAAAAAAAGTTGGTTTTGACCTATGAAATAAAACCCGCAATTTTTAGCAAATTTCTGTATCCCCAATATAAGTAAAAAAAATGGGTTTTTTGAACAAAAAAAGGCCGCGCCCAAAGGGGGAAAAAAACCCAATTTAAAAAAGTTGGGACGGAAATAAAAGGTGGGTTTTCACCAATGAAAAACAACAGCATTACTAGAAAATTTTGTAACCCAAATGTTTAATACAAGGGGTCTTTGAACAAAACTGGGGTGCACAAAATAAAAATACTATTTCTCCTCGGTGCGAGGAAAGCTGTTTCCAAAAAAAAAGGGTAAAAAAAAAAAAAATTTTCAAAGCAGGTTCAAAGCGAGCTTTGGGGTGCACAATATACACTCTCCTTTCAAAGCCCCGGCCCCGCCTGTCTGTCTTTTTCGCCCCCACCCCCACCCCCGGGGCCCTACGAGCCTTTCTTTAAAAAGTCTCAAACTTAAAATAATAAGAACTGAAATTCTCTAATCTACTTATGTTCTAATATTCACAGCTAAAAGCATAGTTGTCTGTGTGAATAAAGAGAACTGTGTCTCTGAGCTGAGCTGAGCTGTATTGAGGAGAGATCTAGCACATGTCCTGCTCTAATGAGAGACACTGACACATTGGTGCTGAACGAGGTCATGTGATTTTTCCAGCCAATGACAACCATACACATCACAGTCATGACGTCGCACACCCAGCTCACCCTGCTCTATGCTCTAAGCTGATTTGCTGACCGCCAAAATGACAGGAAGCGCCAAAAATGGCGTGATCGTAATAGATTATGCGCAGATTCTCACCTAAATTATCGCGTGATCGGAAATTTCCGATCAACCTAAAAACCGTGCCGATTTCAACTTTGTCTATTATAATCACTCATCCCTATTTATTTGTATTTTATATTTTATAAAAGTTGTTAAAGTTCTTATTAAATATATGCTTTTCTATGTAAGTGTAGTATAACATAGGGACAGCTCCTCTTTACTATTAGCCAAAACATAAACTCCTTCACAATACAGTGATTTTTGGTGGCACAGTGTTTCTGTTTCTCTCATCTACACTTTCCAAGAGTCATAACTTCTTTATTTTAATATTGACATAGCCTTATGAGGACTTGTGTTATACAGCTCTAGTGGAGGGTATTTTTTTTGTTGCTGTTTGGGTGTCATTTTTAAGGATTTAAGTAACAAGCTTACATTATTTTGTAGTTTAGTGTGATTCCAGTGATTTGTATAGTTTTCGTTACAAACTGTAAAGAAATATAAAAAGGTTAGCTTTGAATTGTCATAATCTGCTACATATTTATTTTTCATCAATAGACAAAGATTTTCTGTGGTGTTGTATTTATTATTGGTACTATTTATTATTGGTACTATTTTCAGTTATACCTGACTATCCATTGCTTTTTTCCATTTTTTTGTTGGAGGCTACAAGAAAAAAATTCAGTTCTCGTGTTGGGCATTTTTATGTTTTATTTTTGAATTCTTTATTTTATTTTTATACAGTGTTTTCCACTGTCGGGGTGTAATAATGTGGAAACATGGCAGACCTTGGAGTCTTGATTTGGCCTCTGGCTACCATGTCAACTGCTTAGCATCTTGAGATCACGTACTCAAAATGGAGCGAGCTTGCCCACCTTATGCTAGGTATAGGATGTAATGATATCACAAATATATTTTATGACTAGTATAACAGAGTTCCTCTCAGCCTCTATCTTTGAATGCCACAGTTAGCATTGTTTGAGATATTCAATGGGTTAAACAGAAGAGATGTGGAAGAGGTTCCTCAGATCTCCATCCTTTGAGCAAAGGCTTCAGCTGTGTATGCTTAGCTGTTGCCCTGCCCTGTGACCATGTAATTAGCAGGACAAATATTCTTGCTCTAATGGAGCAACTGCCTGCTGCTCAGGGTGAGCATTCTCATCCCGCGTAATCAACTAGTTAAAACATTTTACAATTATGTTTAAATAAGCTCTATTATGGCTAAAACTAGAAACTAAACCAGTTGTAATATTATTAGATTAGTATTTTTGTGCTATTAATACTCATCCATTCCTAGTATTTTTGTTTACCTTCCTTACACATGATGTTCATGAGATATCACGTCACATGTTCATAGCAACTGGTTATGGTAAGCTGCTATGATCTCCATGCTAATGTGATAGCAGCAGGTGGTAATTGGCTGGATGTCTGGTTTAGTAGGTAAAAAACAATATCTAATTTCCCTATCACAATCTTTTTATCTGAGGGTCCTGGGTTTCTTCAAACTGGAAGGGCATGTTCCAATACAAATAACCAGTTTTAGAACATAGAGCAAAATTCTGACTTTTTTGTTTGATATCTTATCCTGGGAAATCACTAATAGACCTCTCTGTACCTTTAGTAAACTGAGAGTGACTTTGTCATGTGTAAACTCAGGGCGAAGAGATCAGCAAACCATGCACATAGCTTCCATAGTTATGACCAGATAAATTTAGACAGCGATGTCTTCTAGTATCATACAACAATACTAACATACATAAATAAAAAAAGGAAATAACTATGTACTTCAGAGACTGTCCAAACATCCCAAATTCCAATTCCCATTGCGTGTTTAGACTTATAAATTTAAGAATAATTTTTTTTTTCACATCCAGCAAAATAATTCCATTGGTTGGAAGGAAATCTCAATGTCATGTCTAGTCTCTATGTAATGGAATCCTAGTGCACTCTCTTCGTACGTCTCACTGGCATGGATCCCTAACGTTCAAACACCTGAAAATAGAAGCAAGTTTAAATGTCACATATTTTCTGTGCATAATGAAGAGCACTGACATAGGTAAAGATACTTAATACAGTGTTAAAGGAAAACCTTTTTGTATGAAAGGTGACATGTCAGACAGATAAACGCAAACACACTCTAAGAATTACATACAGGAAGCAGATTACTTCTTGAAAGCAGTTCTATTTAAACAAGGGGTATCCTTAAGAATTGCAATGATGACCAGGATAAAATGATTCTATTCTTGAGTGTATTTTCATGAAAGCGAAATCTTCTATCAACCTATACTGGGGAAAGTGAACAAAAATGTTTTTGATTTGTTACTATTTACCTTACAATATTGTGCTGTATAGAAGATTTAAATGTAGTAAAGTGATACTAAATTTAATTTTGATTTGTATTTAGGTGATTTCCATGTAAGAATTAAACAACTCATCCATTTTTAGGGCACACCAAATTTACACTGTTATACAAGCTGTACATTGACTACTTTACATTGTATCAAACTGTTATATCTTCAGTGCTGTCCCATGAAAGATATAATACAATATTTACAAAAATGTGAGCTGTGTATGCAGTTTTGCAAGATACAGTATATATATCTATATATATATATATATATATATATATATATATATATACACATAGTGGGGAAAAAAGTATTTGAAAAACCACAAAGGGGAGATATAGTCATTGGCGCCACTTACTTGGCGTTTTCTCTTCTGGAAATGCAGTACACAGGCCAGTGAACCGACCGCCGCATGTCAGTGCTCAGCAGTAAATAGTAACAGTCCAACACAATCCAAATGTGATATAGAATGAATCTGTGGCACTCACCACGTATTTTCTTCAGCATTATTAGATATCTATGCATATACTGTACACCAGTGGCAAGAGAAGACACAACAAACGAATAGCCTACGGCTATTTCACTTGACCTGATGTAAAAGCGTCAGGTGACGTGCAACGGCCGTAGGCCATTCTTTTGCTACGTCTTCTCCTGCCACCGGTGTATGTGCATAGATATCTAATAAAGCTAAAGAAAATATGTGGTGAGTGCCACAGATTAATTCTAGATCGCATTTAAAAAAGTATTTGATACACTGGTGATTTTGCAAGTTTTCCCACCTACAAAGAATGGAGAGATCTGTAATTTTTATCGTAGGTATAATTCAAATGGGGGAGACAGAATCACATTGTCTTATTTTTAAATAATTAATTTGCATTTTATTGCATGAAATTAGTATTTGATTCAACAGAAAAACTGAACTTAATAGTTGGTACAGAAACCTTCGTTTGCAATTACTGAGGTCAGACATGTACTGCAGTTCTAGACCAAATTTGCACACACTGCAGCAGGGTTCTTGGCCCACTCCTCATAAAGATCTTCCCCACATCTTTCCGGTTTTGGGACTGTTGCTGGGCTTCATTGAGTTTCAGCTCTCTCCAAAGATTTTCGATTGGGTTAAGGTCTGGAGACTGGCTAGGCCACTCCAGGACCTTGAAATGCTTGTTACGGAGCCCCTCCTTAGTTGCCCTGGCTGTCTGTTTCGGGTCATTGTCATACTGGAAGACCCAGCCATGACCAATCTTCAGTGCTCTTAATGAGGGAAGGAGGTTGATGGCCAAAATCCCTTAAATAAGGTGCAGTCATCCCATCCTCTTTGCAGAAAAGGGGTATTATAGGGATACTTAAAGGGGATGTATCGCTTCTTCAGTTGGGCTGTTCTTTTGAAGCTTGATGCTCTCACTTCCTTAAATCCAGGGGCGTTTCTTCCCCTCCCATGACATCATCCCCTCTTCACTGTTCATGCTGGCTCCACAAATCAGGATTGTTGTGCTATGCAGTGTAGCGCCTTACTATATCCTCTGGACTCACCAATATTTTACCTTATAGCAGATTCAGACAATCTGACGGCTTTTTACATCATTAAAACCCTAGGTAACTGGCACGGTAGTGTGGAAGGGTATTTCAGGGGCGTGCTCGCAGTGCAGCACAAGGGTTTACAAATCTCCAAAGGTACCCACTTTATCCAGAGTACCATTAACCAATTAAAGATCTCCCCAACAAGAACAACAAACAAAATTACCAACAGCGACGTAGGACTTGTTCCACAGTCTTATGCGGATGTTATTTCTGGAAATGTTCGGGTTTTTTAAAAACCTGACTCTAGTTTAATTTCCCTTTAAAATTTTACTACAAGGGCCCAACCCAATTTTCTTTCCCCATCTCTGGTGTGCCCCTGCTTTCCGGCCAAAGGTTTTTACTAATTTACACGTTCCCCAGTCCCCGGGGTACACACCCACAGCCTGTACTTTGATTATCACAAAGTTCCTAAAAGGAGAGAAACAGGGTTTGTGTTTCTCTTGCAAGGGTTTTTTCTTCCCAATACCTTGGGCTCAAAACCACATTTGACGGACAGACAGATTTACTAACAACCCGGCTGGGTTTTCTTTAATGGGCCTTTGTAACTGTTTGGGTTTCAGTCCTTCCCTGTCACTACTCTAAATTTGGGCACAGTACAGATCTTTCCCGAAAGGTCCCTTGAGTTTTGGTTTTAAACCCCGGGAACTGCTTTTTAATAATTATCTGTTTACATAAACCTTGACTCTTTTCTATATCACAGGGGGGTACCCTTTAAACCCTTTTTCTAATGTTTAAAAAAATTTAAAATAGCAGAATGCAATGTCACAAACAAATCATATTAAAAACATCAGATGATTAAATCCCCCGTAAGAAAGACAGTGGGCCAGTCTACCATCCCCCCCAAAAGCACCCCCAAAGGGATGAATTTTTCCAACCCCCGGCTTCATGGTTGGGGACAAAGTTAAAGGGATTGAACTCACCTTTTTTCCCCCAAACCCCCGGCGGTTTGAGTTTTATAGCAAAAAAGTTCTAATTTTTTTGGGCTATCTGAAAATTTTTTACAAAAACCCCAATTTATTGGCGAAATTCAAAATTGGGGCCCTTTGGGGCATTTTAGACGAAATTAAAGTGGTTTCTAAGGTTTTAAATTTTTTGAGACTGTGGTCCCCCCCACTATTTCAAAATCATTGGGCCAGCCCCAAAAATATATAGTTTTTGGGCTATTCCCCGACCTTTTTAGAATCATCCTTACCCTTCGAAAGGGGGATTTGCATGGACCCCAGATCAAGGAGGATTTTACATTTATTTTGTTTTTGCTCCATTTTTTAACAATTTCGCCAAAAGTTGTTGTTTTTTTAAACAAGGCCGGTTGCCCATTTTTCCTACATTCCCCTCCAGGCCATGTTCAGGGGCTATAATTTTGTCCCTAGTTCCTTTGACAGCTCGGCTTGCAGGTGGGGTCCTTTCAAAGAAGTGGAAAATTTTTTGTTTGAAAACGGAAAATTGGTTTTTTCAAAAAAGGTGCGCAAAAATTGCTTTTTCATTGTAAAAGGGTTTCTACAAGGGCTTTTAAAAAAGGGAAAGAATTAGGGAAGGAAGGGATTGCCCGATACCTGTAAAAAAATGAAGCCAACAAAAGGGGGGGTGTCGAGAGCCAAGGCTTTGCCGGGGGTTTTGGGATAAAACTCCTTTTTCTGCAGGGGGAAATGCTTCTTTTGGGGGAAAAACCCTTTAAGGAATGATTTTTTGGTTTTTTTGTTTGCCCTCAGCGTTGAATGTTCCTTAAAATTTCATTTCATTTTTTGGGAGGTGGGGAAATTCCAAATTCGCCACTGATGAAACACTAAAAATTTTCCAACCAACCCTTTTTTTCTTTAAAAAACAGGTTTTTAAACTCCCTTAATTTTTGGTTTAAATTTTTCCCCCAATTTTTCCAAACCCTTTTTAATTTTGTTTTTCTGTGTTCCCCCAAAAAAACCGCTTTTTAAGAAAAAAATTTTTTTTGGGCCCCAAAAACAAGCAAAGGAATTTAAAATTTTTTTTGGGGGGTGTAGTTTAAAGTTCAAAGAAGTTTTTCTCAAATTTTTTCCAATTTTATCCGGGTTAATTAACCTTTTTTTTGGCGACCAAAAAAATCTTTTTAAAATTAAATTTTTTTACCCTTTCCCGGTTAATTAAAATTTTATCTCTTTTTGGGAGAAAATCAATTTGTAAAACCCCCAAAAGTTCTTATTTTGTTTTGGGGTAATTTTTTTTTTATTAATTAAGCTTTTTTCTTGGGAAAAAATAAACCTTTTTTTTTTCAAGCAAACACCGAAAAAGTTTAGTTATAATTTTTTTAGGCCAATTACCGTTTTAAAATTTTTTCCCTTTTTTTGGGTAAAAAAAGGGTTTTAAAAGTCAAAAAATAGTTTTTGGGTTTCCATTGGGCAAAATTTAGGGGTTAATTTAAACGGGGTTTTTTGGGGGCACCAAAAAAACCCTCTTTTTTTAAAAAAGGGGCCTTATATATTTTTTTTGCCTAAATTAAAAACCAAAAGGGTTTAAAAACCTTTTAATTTTTGGTTGGGGAAAAAACCCATTGAAAACCCCTTTTTAAAATTGTTTTTGGGGGGGGGCTTAATTCTATTTTTCGAAATTTAATGGGGAAAAAGGGTTTTGCTTGGGGTTTTAAAAAAAATCCAAGCCTTTTTTTTTTTTGGTAGCCTTTGGAAAGGAAATTAAATTTTTTTTGTTGTGTTCGAGGAAAAAAAAAGTTTTAAAACTAAAAGGGGAACTAGGGGTTTGGAATTTTATTTTAATTAAAGGTTTTAATTAAAGGGTTTTTTGGGTGTGGAAAAAATAAACCCTCTTTTTTACCCGCCCCAAAAAAATTTTTTTTTTTTGCCCTTTCCTAAAATTAAATTCCTTTTTTTTCCGTTTTTTAAAAATTTTGCAAATTTTAAAGAAAAAAATTGTTTTTGGGGGTTAATTTAAAAGCGTTTTCAAAAAGGGTTAAAACCCCCACCAAAAAAAACCCCCTTTTTAAACACCAAATTTAAAATTCAAATTTTTCGTACTTTTTACAAAGGAAAAGGGTTAATTTAAGGTCTTCTGACAAGGTGTAGTTAAGTCAAAAGTTTCCTCTCAAAGCTGATCACCTGGCGACAGTCATCTTTAGAAATAACATGACTCTGGTTAGTTAATTTTCATCATCTATCTGAGAACTGGAAGATGGCTGGTGTAAACCCCTTAATATTGTTTTGATCTTTGTGACCGAGTCCTATTTTTTAAATCTGATGTGTCATTTTATCTGGGAACTTTTTAATGCCTTCATTATTTCATTGCAATACACTGTAACTAAGTTAGTGATACATCTTATTCCATACTGTCTTTGTTTAATTGTTGGGAAAAATAAAAGGTGACATGTCAGAAAAGTGGCGTTTCCATGCCAGTTTTAGGCGCATTAAATCAGTGTAAAGTGCACCAGAAAGACCGATCATTTCCCAAAACTGGCGTTAGGTATACCTTGCATAAATAACTTAAGCGTCTAAAAAGGCGAATCGCGTTAAAAAAGGCGCATTGCGCAATTTACACTTGAAATTAGGGTTGGGGCTTAGGATTATGGTTATGCTTGAAGTTAGTATAAGGGTTAGTGCTAAAGTTGAAATCAAGCCTAACTTTAAGGTAGCGTTGGAAGATTAAAGTTAGTGTTAGTGTTAGAGTTGAATTACAGTTTATGGCTGGAGAAAGGGTTACAGCTAGGGTTGGAGTTCGGGATAGTGATATAATTAGGGTTAAAATTGGGATTGGAGTAAGCGTGCTTTCACACAGCACAGTTTTGGTGTAGTTTTAAATGATCTACAAATATCTGCCTTTATTAACAGCACCATTATAAAAAATGTAGACAACTGAAAGAAGCTTGCTGGTAATAAAGGCAGTTCAATTGGAGCGCAGTTAAAACTCCACCAAAACTGCGCTGTGTGAAAGCACCCTAAAGGTAACGGTTACGTTTCTATTTAGGGTTACAGTTGGAGTTAGTATTGGGTTAAGGGTTAGGGATGAAGTTTGAGTTAGGGCTAGGGTTAGAGAAAGGGTTGAAATCAGGGTTAGGGTTCAGAGTGGATTTCAGGTTATAGTTGGAATTAGGGGCAGAGTTAAGGTTGAGTTTATGGTTAAGGTTGGAGTTAGAGTTAGTGTAAGTATTGAAGTTAGAGTTATGGTTAAGGTTGAATTTAGTTAGTGTATGGTTAATGAGTATGCAGGTAGTGGATCTGCAGGGTCACTTCGAGAGATAGTGTAGAACATGCCAGGAAGCAGAGTCTAAGAAGCCCTCGAGTCAAACGCAAGGTGAGTTGGACTTGGCTGCAGGAGACTTCCAGGTCACTACCCCTGACGTGGCCACTCGTGGTGACAGCTGAAATTCCAGGCATAGAAATGCGAGAGCAGGCAGAGATGGTGGGTCACAGTCAGGTGGTAGATTGTTGTGGTGGCATGTTCAACAGCAGGTAGAAGACTTGCATGGAGGCCGGGAGTGGTGGCAGGTAACAGCAGAAGGTAATAGTCTAGTGTGGCAGCAGGTACAACAGCAGAAGTTACTGGAACCAGACGACAGCAACACAGATGTCAGGATCAATGTAGGAACATCAATAACGAACTGACACTGAGCAGGAAGTTCCTTAAGTTCCTGGAGGTTGTTGGTTGTTGCCCATATAATTATACAATGTCCTTTTAAATTTAAGAGAGCTCCCGCATGCGCCCTGGGGGTGAGTGCACGCACTGGACACAGGGCAGAGATAGGAGTAGAGCAGGAGCACAGAGAGGTGAGTAGACGCCAGCAGGGAATCCGGACAGGCAGCACCAACAAAAGCACTCCTGCAGTCCTGAGCCGGGATCACGCCATGCATCATGACAGCCAGGGTTAGGCTCAGTTTTAGGGTTGAAATCAAGATTAGGTTTGGGAAAATATTGGAGTTAGGGTTGTTACTTGGAGCCTTAACCATTACTCCATTCCTACCCCAACTCCAAACCCAACTCTAACCCTAGGTCGGGGGTGAAGCAAGGGTCAGTGTAAAGTTTAGATTTGGTGTTAGGGTAAATCATAGAATTAGGGTAAGAGTAATGGTTGGAGTTAGGAGAAGGGTCAAAATAAGGGTTAGGATTCACATCAGGTATGTCCAACTCTAAATGTATCACAAAATGCTAAGTTTCCTTCTTTGAGACACTTTATCAGCCACCTTTAGTTATAACTTGTTTGTCGGTCTTTCTGCAGTTTTGGAGGTTGTTGGTTGTTGCCCAGATGATTATACACTGTCCTTTTGTCACGTTTACTGACCGCAAAGCCAGAAAACGCCTGGGTACAGGGGATCCTCAGGGCCCACCGCGGGCACAGATGGTGAGTGCCAGCGGTGGGTAGCCGAAGTGCAGGACAGGTGGAGGATAAACGGATGATGTAGCTGTAGAACAGATGCACAGTCCCAGGGTGGTAACAGAGTAATACAGCAGGAATAGCTGACTGGTGCAGCGACAGGAGTTCAGCAGGTATAAGGTGCGCTGGACAGCGCTGAGTAATGCAGACGTTTTAGACAGAAGCTTAGCAGACACTCTGGAAACCAGGGGGTTAACAAGGCAGCAGCTTAGCAGCAGAGGTCTAGCTCTATGGAAGCACACTAATGAACTGACGCAGAGTCCAGGGAGGAAGTTCCTTATGAAGGAAAGGGTCAGAGGTCACAGGCAGGAAGCAGGAGCACTGTGTGTATAAATGTCTGCAAGCTGGCGCGCGCGCGCCCTATGGGGTGTGCACAAACGCTGGGGAAGCCACAGTGGACGGACACGAATGGCAGCAGGGCCAGGTGAGTAACGCTGAGCAGAAGCAGGTGCAGAGCAAACTGACACAGCTGCTGTAAGCCCCGCACAGGGAGCCACAGCGGATCCAGACACAGGGGAACGGACACGACCGCGGTCCAAGGCACGGGCCGCGGCGCGATCCGTGACAGTACCCCCCCCTTAAGCCCTCCCCTCCGGGCTAATCAATTACCCCCATAACGGCTCGGGGAAACCACCTCCTCCTCAGTATCCAGGAACTGTCTTCAGTGGAGGGGTCCAGAGAGTCCCGGATTACTTCTTGAACCGGGGGGGGCAGACGCAGAATCAGTAGACCGGGGGAGAGGTGGGTGGGAAACAGAGGTGTCTTTAAAGACCAGGAGCTCTTCTTGTGCTTGAGGGTCCTCTTCAGGCAGCACAGCAGAACCGGGCAGAGAAACGGGTGGGCGGGACTGCACAGGATGGGCAGGCTTCAGGCAGCGAGTATGACACGGCTCGCCCCACTGGAGAACTTCACCCGTTTTCCAGTCTAGAGATGGACTGTGACGCTGGAACCACGGTAGGCCAAGCAGGACAGAAGCAGATGTATTAGGTAAAACGTAGAACGAAATGTCCTCTTGGTGGGAACTTCCAGTTAGCAGTGATATAGGTTTGGTACGGTAACGCACTGTTTCTTTCAGGATCTCTCCATTGATGGAGGAGAAACGCAGCGGTTTATCCAGACAAGAGACAGGCAGGCAATACTTGTCAAGCAAAGACGGGTGGATAAAGTTCTCAGACGAACCAGAGTCCAACAAAGCAGAAACTTGGATTTTTGTACTGGAACTATAACAGAGAGTGACCGGGGTGGTCAGACGAGGAGCAGAGGCATCTTTATTCAGGGACGCTTCACCCACAACACCATGGCATGGAGGTTTCCAGGGCGCAGCAGGGCGGACTGGGCAGTTCTTTAGATAGTGCTTGGAATTGCCACAGTATAGACAAAGGTTCAGACTGCGCCAGCGAGTGCGTTCCTCCAGGCTTAGATGGGCGTTATTCACCTCCATAGGAACATCTTGTGGGAACGCAGGTGCCTGGTGAGGTAGACTTGGGGGTGCAGGTACACGGCGAGGTGAAGACTTGCGAGGACGGAAGGGCGGTGACTGCTGGCGAAGCTCTAGCTCTCTTTCAGAAAAACGTATGTCGATTTTTGTAGCTAGAGCAATGAGGTCATCCCGGTTACTTGGTAGGTCTCGACCAGCCAGTTCATCCTTGATGCACCCAGCGAGGCCCTCCCAGAAGGCTGCAACAAGGGCCTCGTTGTTCCAGGCAAGTTCAGAAGCCAGGGTACGAAACCGGATGGCAAATTGGCCCACAGAAGATTCGCCTTGACGGAACTAGTAGAGCAGATGCCGCAGAGGTATTGCGCCCAGGTTGTTCAAAAATTTTCCGGAAGGCGACCAGAAATTCTTGGATGTCCCCTGTCAGCGGATCCCCTCTCTCCTAGAGGGGTGAGTCCCAGGCCAGAGCTTCACCTGAGAGCAGGCTGATGATAAACGCCACGTGTGATCTATCGGATGGAAACTGGTGTGACAGGACCTCGAAGTGTATGGTACACTGGTTGATGAATCCGCGACATGTGTGGGGATCTCCGTCGTAATGGGCAGGCAGGGGCAGGTGCAGGCTGAGTCTGAACTTGGCAGCAGGCAGTGGGACCACAGCAGGTGGTGGAGCTGGCGTAGATGCAACTTCATCCAGACATGCGGTTTCTGTCTGTAGCTTCTGGAAGAGTTGCTCCAGGAGCGTGCCATGACGGTTAATTACAGCTATCAGGTCAGGCAGAGTCACTCCAGCGGGATCCATTTAGTATGGTCAGTTCGTACTGTCACGTTTACTGGCCGCAAAGCCAGAAAACGCCTGGGTACAGGGGATCCTCAGGGCCCACCGCGGGCGCAGATGGTGAGTGCCAGCGGTGGGTAGCCGAAGTGCAGGACAGGTGGAGGATAAACGGATGCTGTAGCTGTAGAACAGATGCACAGTCCCAGGGTGGTAACAGAGTAATACAGCAGGAATAGCTGACTGGTGCAGCGACAGGAGTTCAGCAGGTATAAGGTGCGCTGGACAGCGCTGAGTAATGCAGACGTTTTAGACAGAAGCTTAGCAGACACTCAGGAAACCAGGGGGTTAACAAGGCAGAAGCTTAGCAGTAGAGGTCTAGCTCTATGGAAGCACACCCACGAACTGACGCAGAGTCCAGGGAGGAAGTTCCTTATGAAGGAAAGGGTCAGAGGTCACAGGCAGGAAGCAGGAGCACTGTGTGTATAAATGTCCGCAGGCTGGCGCGCTCGTGCCCTAAGGGGTGTGCCCACACGCTGGGGAAGCCACAGTGGACGGACATGTGTGGAAGCAGGGCCAGGTGAGTAACGCTGAGCAGAAGCAGGTGCAGAGCAAACTGACACAGCCGCTGTAAGCCCTGCACAGGGAGCCACAGCGGACCCAGACACAGGGGCACGGACACGACCGCGGTCCAAGGCACGGGCCGCAGCGCGATCCGTGACACCTTTTAAATTTAAGAGAGCTCCCGCGTGCACCCTGGGGGTGAGTGCACGCACTGGACACAGGGCAGAGATAGGAGTAGAGCAGGAGCACAGAGAGGTGAGTAGACGCCAGCAGGGAATCCGGGCAGGCAGCGCCAACAAAAGCACTCCTGCAGTCCTGAGCCGGGATCACGCCATGCATCATGACAGTCAGGGTTAGGCTCATTTTTAGGGTTGAAATCAGGTTTAGGTTTGGGAAATATTGGAGTTAGGGTTCTTACTTGGAACTTTATCCATTACTCCATTCCTACCCCAACTCCAAACCCAACTCTAACTCCAACTCTAACCCTAGGTCGGGGGTGAAGCAAGGGTCAGTGTAAAGTTTAGATTTGGTGTTAGGGTAAATCTTAGAATTAGGGTTAGAGTAATGATTGGAGTTAGGAGAAGGGTCAAAATAAGGGTTAGGATTCACATCAGGTATGTCCAACTCTAAATGTATCACAAAATGCTAAGTTTCCTTCTTTGATACACTTTATCAGCCACCTTTAGTCATAACTTGTTTGTGGGTTTTTCTGCAGTTTTGTATTCAGCAAGTGAAAAGAATGCATAATCAGTTGATGGTCAAATGACTGAATCAGCCATTGAGAAATGTCCCATTTTTTGCCTTAAAGGGAACCTGTGACATAGATTATGCCCCCTCTTGACTCGCAGGGCACCACCTGACACAAGCTAGTGATAGACTTGCTGCTCCAGCGCTGTGTCCCTTATTCTTTAAGTTGCTGTAGTTTTAGAGCATTTATCCCTCAAATCTTATTCATGATTAGGTGTTATCCCCGCCCACTAAAGGCTAGCCCCGCCCACTGACAGTTATTCACATGTTTCTACCTATTCAAAGTAATAGGTTTGTCAGTTGAGGTGGGCGGGACCAATCTCAGGTGGGCGGGGTTTGAAAAAACTGACTTACTGAATGATCTTCCGAAATGATATTCTGGCTGACACTGCAGATTTGAGAATTTAAATTCTCGAAAAAACGACAGCATTTTACTGAATAAGGGGGAACCATCAGCTGAAAACAGAAGGCTGGACACTACCTTGTTCTGTCCTCAGCCAGGGGAGCAAAAACTATGTGACAGGTTCTCTTTAAGAAGCTGTATGGTTGCTTTTGTTGCATGTTTTTGGTCATTATTAGTGTTGAGCGATTGCGTTGGCTATCGAGATCGATCGATAGTCGATAGTCGGCCTATCGATAAGGTTTTTTGATAGTGAGCATCGATTATGCCCGGAATGACCATTAAAGTCTATGGGAGAGCAAAACAACACCTTCATTATTACACCCAACAAGGCGCTTGGAGAAGCTGAAATTAAACATCCTCAACCAGTCAAATGGATACGTGCTACATCTTAGGCAAAACATTTGGTTATAATGTCACAGAAAAAAAGTGCAGCAGACCATTTACTATCTGACTTGTACCACGCCTGACATTTTAACCTGCATCTACACCTACTAAATTAAAATGTGCCAGAAGGCAGTATGATTATTTTGAACCATCATGTTACTTGAACCTGGACATTGAATATCCATGTCCTGGAACGCAGCATGAGCCCCCAAACCTGCTATGACACCCTCTTTTAAAATAAGTGCGCAAATAGGAGTCTTTCAACACACCATTTTAGTTGAACTGGACATTGACCTTACCTGTTCCTGGGCCACAGCATGAGCCCCAAACTGCAATGACCCCCACATTTAAAAAGTGCGGAAAAAGGAGTCTTTCAACAACACCATTTTAGTTTTACTGGACATTGACTATACCTGACCTGGGCCACAGCATGAGCCCCAAACCTGCTTGACCACCACATTAAAACAGTGCCGGAAAAGGAGAGTCTTTCACAACCACCACTTTTAGTTTCACTGGACTTGGGACTATACCTGTCCTCGGGCCACAGCATGAGCCCCCAAACCTGCATGACCCCCCCCCTACCATTTATAAAAGTGCCGGGAAAACGGAGTCTTTCAAACCACCAATTTTAGTTTGAACTGGACATTGACATATACCTATCCTGGGGCGCACAGCATGAGCCCAAACCTTGCATGGAACCCCCACATTTAAAAGTGCCGGAAAAAGGGAGTCTTTCAACCTCCATTTTTAGTTCTACCACTGGACGATTGACACTATTCACCTGTCCTGGGACACGACAGGAGCCCCAAACCTGCATGACCCCCCACATTTTAAAAAGTGCCGGAAAAAGGACGTTCTTTAAAACCCCACATTTTAGTTTCACTGGACATTGACTATACCTGTCCTGGGCAACAGCATGAGACCCAACACTGCAACGGTACCCCCACATTTAAAACAGTGCCGGAATAATGGTGTCTTTTCTAACACCCATTTTAGTTGAACTGGACTTTGTCTATACAATGTCCTGGGGCCACAGCATGTGCCCCGCAAACATGCATGATCCCCCACATTTAAAAAGTGCCGGAAAAGGAGTTCTTTCAACCTCCATTTTAGTTTCACTGGACATTGACTATACATGTCATGGGCCACAGCATGAGCACAAATGCATGACCCCAACTTTTAAAATGTGCCGGAGAAAAAATGAGTCTTTCAAGCCACCATTTTAGTTTGAACTGGTCATTGACTATTACCTGACCTGGGCCACAGCATGAGCCCCATAACCTGATTATCACCACATTCTAAAAAGTGCCGGTAAAATAGGAGCAGTCTTTTCAACACCCATTTTATTTCACTGGACATGTACTATACCTGTCCTGGGCCCACAGCAATGAGCCCAAACTCCTGCATGACCCCCCACATTTAAAAGTGCGGAAAAAGGAGTCTTTCAACCACCATTTTAGTTTACACTGGACATTTGAACCTATACCTGTTCCTGGGCCCACAGCATGAGCCCAAACCGACCTGACCCCCACATTTAAAAAGTGCCGGAAAAAGGAGTCTTTAAACACCATGTTAGTTTCATGGACATTGGACTATAACATTGTCCTGGGCCCACAGCATGAGCCCACAAAAAACCCTGCAGACCCCACTATTAAAAAGTTGCGGAAAATGGAGTCATTTCAACCACCATTTTAGTTTCAGCTGGTCAATTGACTATACCTGTCCTGGGCACTGCATGAGCCCCAAACCTGCATGACCACCCACATTTATAAAGTGCCTGGGAAAAAAGAGTCTTTCATACCCCTCCATTTTGTTTCAATGAGAACATTGACTTATTTCCTGTTCCGGGGACCTCAGCATGGACCAGGCGGAGTAGGAGTTACAGTGGGTGCGGTGAAAGCCAGGCCTGGCGTCCGTCATCATACTAACACGCAGGTTAAAATGCATGTTGACGCACAGAAGCAACGAAAACTGTCATGCTGAAGCAGAGTGCGGAGGAAGAGGAAAGTTTGAGAACGCCCAGCTTCCTCTGTACACAGTCAATTACCTGGGTAGCGCTTGCCCCTCCGTATGAGTGTGGACCATTGAGCTGCACTTGGAAAATACTGGTGGTTAAACGCTCCTTGTTACACTTGCAGGTGCCCTTTATCTTGGCAATTCTTTTTCTCATTTTACTCAACGTGTGCTGGAGAGAATGGTCTCTGATACTTTTGTTTCTGTCCGATGCTCCATACATCCATGTCCTCCTGAATAAATCTAATGTCTGGATAAAGTTCCTGTACCTCCCTTGTACTCATTAAGAGGAATTTTTTACAGCCTATTGGTACATGCAAGTTTTTTAGTACTTTAAATTCTAGAAAAACTCCATTTGTAAAATAGGATTTGGAATCACACCTTGTCTTTGTTCTCTTTTTTTCATGTTTTTAATGGGTTGTCTCAATTACAGGTTTGACTAGCTTTGTTAAGATTTGCAAAAACAAGTCATTTGCAATATGTGTCCCATTAACGTGTCCAACCTATTTTCCTGTTCTGGACAGCACCATCTCCCTTGAGCCACTCTTGACAATTGTGAAGAACAAATGTTGGTAGAAACATAAAAATTTTTTGGAATAGGACCTGTAGTATAGCTGCATGCACAGCAAAATGCCCCCAAAAATTCAAAGCATGACCCTTGAGCCACTCTTGGTCAATGTGTGAAAGAAACAAATGTCTGGTTGAAACTACATTTTTTTTATTAATAGGATCTGTGTATTTGCTGATTTCAAAGCGAGCATACCCAAAAAATTATAAAGAATGACTCTCAGCGCCACTGTTAAAAAATTGTGAGGGGAAATGCCACTTAGAAGCCACATTTCTATTCCAAAGGACCATATTTTTAAGCTGTCATCTCACAGTCAACATGCCCCAATAAAATTATAAATATGACTTCTCTAGCCACTATTAAAAATTGTGAGGGAGAAAATGCCACTTAGAGTCACATTTTGTTCCAATGGACCAGATTATTGCTGCTTAATCTCACTGCAACATGACCTCATTTTAAATCCATTGACAATGCGATAACTCTTTATGACTAACTGTGAGTAAAAGGAATTAACTGGTGTTGTCATGAAAACCTTGCTGTCTTTTACAGTCTCTCATACAGCAAAACCATCATATGGAACGGTTGGGATAAGAGAATAAAAATTGCAGTAAGAAATGATCATTTTAAAAAAAAGTTTTCAGAGGATCCTCGATTTTCTGTTTGAAAGGAATGTGAAGTAGACCGCAATTAAATCGGTGACCTCGGCAATTGGGGCCACAACACACATCATCAGAGTTCCATGCCTGATTCATCTTATGAAAGTCAAAACGGCATCCACATTTATCTTGTGGAAAGCCGATGCGTTTGTCTGTAATGACTCTCCTAACTGTGCTGGAAGGTCCGACTCTGATATGTCGGCTGGAGCTGGGAAGGGACCAACACCTCTATGGCGTGACGAGCCTAGCTCGGGCATTCGTCCATTTTTGGATACCCAGAAGTCTTTTGGGTCCGGAAACACATGCCAAAACAACGGTGTTGAGACGCAGATTGTCGTGCTGACATGATCTATAAGATGTCTCTGTGTGTTGGATGAGTTGCCCTGCAATTGCTTGCGTTTGGTTGAGTGGTATACAAGAATTGCAGAGGTCAACAATAGGCTTTGCCACTTGCTGCTGCTGCCGCTACGCATAATTGGCCATCTACTGCGTGTCACGTCGCTGATGTTGTACACCACCGTGACATTTGGGGAACGTGATAGCAGAGCAACAGATGTCTCCAGTTGATCAATCAGCAGGTCTCCATTTCCTGTTTTTACTCTCTATTTGGGTGGGTGGAAGGAAGTGCTGAATTTTTGTTTTGTTCCGGGGATACAGTGAAGGGTGGCCACCCAGTAATGTTGTTCATTTTGATGGCCTTATTGCCGGGGATAATTGTTGGAGTAATATGGAGCATACAATAAAAAAAAGCCAATCATGTGAGAGGATGGAGCCTTGAGTTCCCAAGCCTCTGGGTCAGAGGGGCACTAGGCAAACCTGATCTTCTTCATCTTCCTCCTCACGCCTTAAAAGTCGCGCAATCCTCTTTCCAAGGCAGGTGACGTCAGGTACATCCGGTGTATAGGAATACCTCCTCTCCTACCTCCCTCCTCCGCTGCCTCCGGCAAGCTTCAACACATGCCCTGACCTGCCTGAGATGATGACCCTGGGGGGGAGAGCTGATGCGACCACCTTGCACTAGGATCTGGGACCACGAACCACTGCCTAATGAGACGATGAATTTGTGAAACTGTCGGGCCTTGTGGATTTGTCGGAGAGAAAGGGCTCCGTGTCCGCATCTGTGTCCGTCTCCTCCTCCATCGCTGGCGGGGACCTGTTGTTTCAGAGTGTCCAACGATCGTTCCAGAACTCAGATAACCACAATGTCAAGCTGGACAAGGGCATAGTCCGCATGACCAATTTTGGTGGCTTCTTCAAAACTGGCAATGGATTGTGCAGATGCACTTTTCACCTGCCTTCCAACTATCGGTGTTTCAACACCCCGAGGTCCGTACCAGCCATGCTTGTCAGGCATGGTCACGCTTCTTTACCTGCGTATGGCATTGCGCTGCTGCAGGAGGGGGGTCCCAACAATCGCTGGAGCAATGTGGAGGGTGAGAATTCCAGCGTGTTGCCACGTCAACAATTGAGACGGTGACGGGGACGGACGAGCTGACGCCTGACGCAAGCCAAGGCGGGACGAAGCAGGGTCGCGAATCGCGGAAGTGCGAACTCAGACCTAGTGGGCCTTCTTCTGCAAGGCACAAGTCCAGCAACCCGGGTAGCTCTTTTTGAAATTTCTGGGACGAACAAGTTCCATGACATGTGCAAGGCAAGGATGTGCTCCAGGCCATACCGATCTTAAGGGCGGCCAGGCAGATTTCCCCGTTATCGCAACACCACCTTGCCTGGAAAGGTTATTTGTCACCCAGCCAGCGCTCGGTCTCGGTTGCTTTAGAGCCGTCCAACAGCTCCTGACCTGTGTGTGACGGTCTCAAGGGCAGATTATATTTTTCAACCGGCCTGGAATCTATTGGGCCACGTTGATGCCACAAGGAGGACCTTGGGGGAAAGAGCCCCTGCGGTTTTGAAGAGCGTGCGCCGAGCTGAGAGCCACCGTCACCCAGTGAGACCATCCATCCCAGTGAGCTGTCACAGAGATATAGCGGCCCTTGGCGTGCTTTACTAGTCCAGGTGTCGGTGGTGAGATGGACTTTTCCGGACCACTGATGCAGAACAAAAGACGCTTGAAATTTTAGATGACACGTGGCTGGCACAGGGCTAAGGGGACGGCTTTTTCTGGCAAAGTAATGCCTGCTCGGGCATCTGTATTGGGGAGCAAAGCGAGGGCCATGACGTTGCGGAAACCATCTGTCGTCCAACAGACGGAAAGGCAAAACATTTCGAAGCCAAAAGCCTGGCAAGGCCGACATTCAGGCTTTGGCTTTGGGGTGTGGGTTTTGGGTTTAAAGTGTTTCTGCTGTTCCCAAACTGGAAGACAGAAGGCTCGTGCTAGACTGCCGCTGCACGGGCATGCAGGTCGTCCAAACTGGCGAGGAGGAAGGAGAAGGGGTAGGATGGGTCTCTGGTGGGGTGATGGTAGGTACTCGGGCGAAGGTGCGAGCTGAAGCGGAGGTGATCCTCTGATCATGACTCTGTGAGACATGGCAGCTGAGGAAACGCTTGTTGGTGGCGGAGGAGGAGGAGGCGGAGGATAGAGTGTCGGGCAGTGGTTGGAAGCCGGCGGTCGGTCTGCTCTTTTTTGGCCAAGTGTTCCTCCATTTCAACTCATGCATTCGCTGATGTGAATAGACATGTGGTGGTTGGTTAACCACCTTAGGTTCTTGCCTCTTCTTTTAGCGTTATACGGCAAAGGCAGGATATGACATCGCTGGGTGAATCAGAGGCTTTCTCAAGAAGGGCCCAGGCTTGAGAGGTCCTGGAAACTTTTTGGACAGCGATAGCGAGGAGAGGCGGTTTGCGCTGACCCGTGGCTGGGGGAATCAATATCAAGCGGAATTCTGCGACCGCCTCTCCTTTTGTGCGCGGGACCCGTGTTCACATACCCCCTCGTATTCCTTCCTCATTCCCTACTGATGAAGCGCTCGCAAGCAAAATCTGCGGAAAAGGGACCTGGATGGATCCGAACAATGTTGTCATCAATCATCATCATCAACACAGTGACTTGGTCGTCATGGACTTCTGGCATCCAGCAAAGGCTGAGGCTACAAGCAAGGGGGCACTGCAAGGCTGTTGCCGACCGCCCGGGATTTTTGCCGATTGACCAGGCTTCCTTCACCTCCTCTGTGATGGCGATCAGTAACTGGGCGTCAGAGCAGAACTAAAATCATCCTCGTTGATCTTTTAACTTGCCTTCTGTCCCAACCGCATTTTGTCATCAAAGAGGTCTTCAGGACAATGGAATTATCCACAGTTGGTGGGTACACGAGTTGACATTTGGGTGCTTCATGTTGGCACGGATGATGATGATGCTGATTTGACGACATTTGTGGCCGTGACTGCGAGGGAGACCGGAGGTAAGGACTGCTAGATGCAGGTTGCATTAACCACTGAAGGACAGATTGGCGATGTTGTTTCATTACTGAGATTACAAGGCCCTGATCCCAGCCGATGAAAGGCCTGACGGTCTGCAACTGTACGATCCGATGGGCCATGCGTGCCTTTGGTTGTAAGCCAGACCACTGGAAGGAGAGCACCTTCTATCGTACTCTACCTCCATGTGCTACTCCCGCACTTTCGCTCGCTTACACACCTGCATTTCGCTCCATGTTCAGAAATTTAAAAATATGAGAAAGGTATGGAATAGTTTTGGAAGTCTCTTATTAAATGACCCGGCAATCACAGCTATTATCAAATACTCTCTAATCAAAACACAAATTGCTGGATTTCAAAATTTAACTTGCAAGGTGTCTATCAAAACAAATCTGGAACGGGCATAAGTCCAAAAAACACGTACTCTGTTATGTTTTGGTATAA
Organism: Phyllomedusa bahiana; assembly: GCA_025379985.1. Classification (NCBI taxonomy): domain Eukaryota; kingdom Metazoa; phylum Chordata; class Amphibia; order Anura; family Hylidae; genus Phyllomedusa; species Phyllomedusa bahiana. The sequence continues at coordinate 33,761 of JAODAL010014189.1, forward strand.
TAAATACGGTATTTTTTTGCACCTTTCATTCACCTGGGTGAATATAGAAATTGCTGTTTTATGATTTACGTAGATGCTGCGTCAATGAACAGTGCTGGCGTGCGAAAAGTCAAAAATCACGTAATCTGTTATGTTGTGATATAATAAACGGTATTTTTTGCAACCTTTCAATTCACCTGTGGTGTTGAATATAGAATTGCTGTTTTTACAAAAACCCCCCCCCCCCCCCCCCCCCCCCCCAAAACAAAAAAAAAAAAAAATATGATTTGCGTAGATGTCTGCGTCAATGAACAGTGCTGGGTGTGCAAAGTCAAAAATAAACACATAACTGTTATGTTTAGATTATAATTAAACGGGTATTTTTTGCACCTTTCAATTCTCCTGTGGTGAATTTTAGAATTGCTGTTTTAAGATTTACGTAGCTGCTGCATCAATGAACAGTGCTGGGTGTGCAAAGTCAAAAAACACGTAAACTGTTATGTTTTGATTATAATAAACGGTATTTTTTGCAACCTTTCAATTTCACCTGTGGTGAATATAGATTGCTTTGTTTTAGATTTAGTAGATGCTGAGTCAATGAACAGTGTGGGTGCGCAAAAAGTCAAAAAACACGTAATGTTTGTTTTGATATAATATAAACGGTATTTTTTGCACCTTTCAATTCACCTGTGGTGAATATAGAATTGCTGTTTTAACATTTACGTAAGATGCTGCGTCAAATGAACAATGCTGGGTGTGCAAAAGTCAAAAAACACGTAATCTGTTATGTTTTGATATATATAATAAACGTATTTTTGCACCTTTCAATTTCCACTGTGGTGAATATAGAATTGATGATTTTTAATATTTAAGTAGATGCTTCGTCAATGAACTGTGCTGGTTGTGAGCAAAAAGTCAAAAAACCGTAACTGTTATGTTTTGATATAATAAACGGTATTATTTGCACCTTTCAATTCACATCGTGGTGAATATAGATTTGCATGTTTGTTTTAAGATTTACTGTAGATGCTGCGTCAATGGACAGTGGCTGGGTGCGCAAAAGTAAAAAAAAAACGTAACTGTTATGTTTTGATATAATAAAGGTATTCTTTTGCAACCTTTCAATTCAACCACTGTGGTGAATATAGAATTGCTGTTTTAGATTTTGTAGATGCTGCGTCAATGGAAACAGTTGATGGGTGCGCAAAAGTCAAAAAACACGTAATACTGTTTATGTTTTGATATAATAAACGGTATTTTTGGGCACCTTTCAATTCACCTGTGGTGAATATAGAATTGCTGTTTTAAGATTTACGTTGTAGATGCTGCGTCAATGAACAGTGCTCGGTGCCGCATAAGTAAAAAAACACGTAACTGTTATGTTTTGATGTAAATAAACGGTATTTTTTGCACCTTTCAAAATTCACCTTTGGTGGAATATAGAATTTGCCTGTTTAAGATTACGTAGATGCTGCGTCACATGAACAGGTGCTGGGTGCAAAAAGATAAAATACAAACCATTACTGTGTTGTTTGTCGTACGATACACCGGTATTTTGGCCAACCAAAAACTGTGCTGGACTACAAGATTGCTGGTTGTAATTTCAAGTGCAAGGTGGAATATATCAACAGTCACTGGTGTAGATGGGTATAAAATTGAAACCTATTGAAAATGTATACCTGATAATAAAACGTGGAGTTTTGCTGCTAACAAAAGAGAACTTGCAGGTAGTTATTAGGAATGATGTTTATCCATGATAATCAGGATGGCTCCAATATCCAGGAAATATTTCAATAGCAAATCTGTTAATAAAAAAGATATTCCATTACAATGTCTACCTAAGTCTTGGTGAACTGTATCCAAGTGTTCTTTTATAGATAGAGCTTGTCTGTGTTTGCACCCGGGAGGCCCCCCCCCCCCGCTTCCCACCGCCGTGAATTTACAGCGGTAGATGACTGCTTAAAATTCTCTAGCTAACTACATAAAATCTTCAAATCTCTAATCTAACTAAATTTTAAGGATCACAGTATATTGTAGAGGTTTATTGTGCAGAAATAGGAAAAATAATTTCGCATGAGCTGTTTGGCACAGGCAGAGCGCAGGAAAACGCTGTTATGTAAAACGAGGTAATGTGATTTTTTCCAGCAATCGCAACCATACACATCCCAGTCATGACGTCGCCACACTCATCTCACCCTGCTCTATTCTGTAATATGATTGCTGGCGCCTAAATTACAGCGAGCGCCGAAAAAGCGCAGATTCTTAACTAGATGATGCAAGATTTTAACCTTAATTATCCTGCTGATCTGGAATTTCGTTCACCATAAAAACCTTGCACGATTTCAACTTTGTCGGATTAAAAATCGCTCAAACACTAGTGATAGCTGTGTTGCTTTTACGCCAACATATGTTTTGCTATTGTGCCATGAAAGTTGGATATTTATTTGATCTGAGCTGAGCACCCTTCTTTCCAATGTTTGTGTCTCCCAGGCGGCGTGTGGCCATCACTTTAAAACAGACTTTATTGATTATCTTTGAGAAATGCTTTCTTCTTGCCACTCTTCAATATAAGGCCAGTTTTGGGCAGTTTCGGACTGATTGTTGTCCTGATGGACTGACTCTCCCACCTCAGCTGGAGATCTCTGAAGTTCATCCAGATGTAAAGGGGCCCTCTTGGCGATCTTGATCAGTCTTCCCCTTGTTTGAGTGAAATTTTAAAAGGGGAGGGGTGGGTCTTGGTAGTTTTGCAGTGGTCGATCTTTTTCCCCATTTCAATATGATCGTTGCACAGTGCCCCTTGGGATGTTTAAATTTTTGGGAATCTTTTTGTATCCAATCGGGCTTAAATTCTCCAAACAGTTCAGGACCTGCCTGGTGTGCCTTGGTCTTCATGTGCTCCTGTGCTTTCAAAAAAACCCTGAGACTTAAAAGGCAGGTGATTTATTCGGGACTTGATTACACACAGGTGGATTATTTTATTTATCAGTTTTTTAGGAAACATTAGATTTTTCAGAGCCCCCTAAAAATTTGGGAGTGGTTTTGCTGCACTGAAAGTAAAGGGGCTGAATAATATTGCACCTCCACTTTTCAGTCTTTTATTTTTTACAAAAGTTTAAATATCAATAAATTTTGGCCCCATTTCATTATTGGTCCCATTGTTGATTCTTACAAAAAAAAATTAAAAATTTCATTCCTTATGTTTAAAACCCTGAATTGTGGAAAAGGGTTTGAAAAGTTCAAGGGGGCGAATACTTTCGCAAGGGATGTAGTAAACCCAATGTGACCAGGTTCTGTGAAACCCGTCTGTGTTCTTCTGGATATAGGCAAATAATTCTTTCATATGGTGAGTCGCTGCTATCTCCCCAAATCATCCCCCAAAGGTGGGGATCATTTTTTCAAATTTTTGGGGTATTATTTTGGGTTTTTCTGCCCATATAAAAAAGCTTTCAGAGACTTTTTTGTCGTTTGGAAGAATTTGAACATAAATAATAGAGTGGTCACTCCAGTACAATCATGAATAGACTTGAGAACTAATTTCCAAAATTCCATCAACACTGTACAGCCCCCCAATGTGAGTATTTTTCCCCCTCCTTGCCCCGGCCCAAAATGATTGTTTTAGTGGGGTTTGCATTTTTTTAAAAAAGACTTTGGAAGCAATTACTGATTTGTTAGTTAGAAAGAAACATTGCTCCCTTTCGCTTTTAGGAACTTTTTATTTAATTCTTTTTTCTGCTTTTAAAAAGGGGGCTATAGATTGACCAGTAGGAGAAAGGAGCAATTGATATAAGATGGAAATTAGGTGCCTAGGGAAGGCTAAAAAGATCATATCTGTAATGACAGGGACAGTAAAAATAAGCACTATTGTAGTTGGTTTTTTTTTACCCAAAACATTTTTTTTAGCGCTATTAGCTAATCTGTGTATTTCACCTAAAAAATGCAGCCCGGGGTAGGGTACGCACCCTTGATGATGATTGATGTTTTTGTTAAACCCCATGGGGAAAAACCTTTGCGGGGAGTGGCTGCCTCTATTCCTGTGTCTCCCTCTGAACTGTTTGAAAATGAAAGTGAAACTGATGTGAAGGATCTCAGCAATGCTAGATTCACTCCTCCCACCCATATAGCACACATATAATATACTCTGCTCCTCCCACCCACAGACACACTTACTGGGAGGAGAGAACCATCCTTGGATTTGAAGCTGTGAAAGAAAATGTGAAGACGCCTTCGAAAGCCTGTAGTGAGACAACCCCTTTTAGACACAAATTCTAAAAGGGTTTTAGGAAACGCTTACATTTAGTTTAACATCAGATGTGAAAAAGTGAGAGAGTTGGGTGTATTCAAAAGTCTCACGAATGGAAAAGTCCTTTCATTGAAACTAGTGATAGGGAACATCTTTTCCTAAAAACATGCGCCTGTTTTGCTCCCTATACCCTCATTTGTGCTAATTTTTTTAGGTGGTAATTTTTGTACATTGTATAATGGGGCAGTGTGGCATTGGTTTTATTTTTAAAAACCGTTTGGTTGTATATATTGTAAGAAATGGTAGGTTATGCATATACTTTTGCGGTTATTATTCCCCCTTTTTTAAATTTTGTTGTCGATTGGATTTTAAAGATATTGGTTTAATAAAAAAATTTTTCTTTTTTTTTTTTTTTTCATTTATGGAAAAGGGCAGGAGAAGTATTGGGGTAGATCCAGACACAGTTTAATATTTGATGAGGTAGAGAGTTATGGATGGTGAAAGCTATGCCTCTACTGTTAGAAAGATAATAGCACAGTACCATTGGTTACAATGTCCATCATTTAACCTAGGATCCTGACCAGTCTTAAAAGGAGTTTCCTGGAAACTGATAATATGGGTTTTCTGGTGGTGGAAATGACACAGTAGTTGGGATTTTTTCATGGGGGAGCTCCTTTGAATTTATGGAGGCTATATTCATCTCTCCCATTTGAAGTGTAAAAAGTGGGCCACACCGGCACCCGGCAAGAAGAAGCAAGTGAAAATTGTCAGCAAAAGCATAGGGGAAATGAAAACTAACAAGACATACAAAGGAAAAAACAGATAGGTTCAAAGGCAGTGAGTAGATTAAAAAGCAGATTATAGTAGATTAAAAAACATTGCAGAAAAGACTAAACAGTTGTCAACTAAAGCTGGAGACCTCTGGACTACATAGTGACCTAGTAAAGGTCTCAAGCCAATTTGGTGTATGTGGGAGACAGGCATGTTCCGGCGATACTCCTAGATAAACATGAAAAATGGAAACCAGGCTACACTAAGCAACATTAACGACTATGGAAACAGGGGAAAATACATTAGAATAAGGGAATTTGCTAAAGCTTGAAAAGCGACCGAGATATGGGTGTGCCGGGCACACAATAACACTAAGCAAAAAAGGCAAAGCCAGTCAAGTAACAGTTTCCCTTGAGCTTGGGGTTTGGATTATTTCTTTGATGGTAGAGGGACCCGTGGGAGTAAAGGGACAGGAGCCCTTTTTGAGCAGGCTTTCCTGGGGGAAGGGTCCCCTGTAAAAAGACGAGTTTTCCCTGTAAGTTTGTGTTTCTAGGACCCTTAAATGAGTATGTAGAGATTATAGGCCATTCAAGTAGTGGATATCCACAATTTGTAGAGCCTGAGAAAAGGCTGGCAAGATGGGTTTCAGCATGGCCCCCTTTTGCCCAAATTATGCGGGACAAATCAGGGGAGGTGGGATATTAGTATCACCATAGAGAATGGAGTGAATTATCTCATTAATCACATAGAAGTGGATGTGGTTTTTGTGTTGTGACTGAGGCCTATTAATTTCATAGTGCATGTCTGAGAGGAGCTCTAGTATTTAGTTGAAAATAGTGGATAAAACAGCAAATAAGTCACTGGGAGGTGCTGACTCTGGGAGTCCCCTAATTCGGAGGTTGTTCCCCCTGTTTCTATTTTCAGTGTCATCTACATGCTGTTGGAGAGCAAAACATTGCATGGAGTTCTGGTTTACAACTCCCTGTAAAGATGACCATTTTTAAGAGGTGGCGTCATGAGCTTGATCTAAAGTGTCAACTTTTGTGGCCAAAGCTGAAAGCTCTGTGTTGAAAATGCCAAATTCTTGTTTGCATTCTTCTGTGAACTGTTTAGCAAGAATTGCAATGTCATTTTGTGTTGACAGTGACTGAATTGTGATTCTTAGATTGGGCAGGGTGACTGGCTTGTTTTCCTCAGTAATGGATTGACCACTTGGCGATAAAATAACCAGAGTGCCCATGGTTACCGCCGGTGGTAACCTGGGACTGGTGTGATATTGTTGTCTAAATATTGGCGGGGTATGGTCCAAACTGCAACATGAAATTGTCCCAATGGCTGCTGGTATCAGGATTTGTACTTCTGCGTGTGCAGTTGAGATGGGCACAATGGAACCGTACAGCCGAGTGTGGAACCTAGCACAGGCAGAACCATTCCTTTGGTTCAAATCAGCAGGGGGTTCCGCCAATGAAGACCCTGAGGACCACCATTAGGGTCCTGTATCTTATAGAATAAATGGAAGGTCATAACTAGGGTGGTGTACGGCTTGTGAGAGGCCTAGGCTCTGCAACCCCAGCATGGGTGTAGAATCAACATGTTGTGTAGGTGGAGAGTGATTCTGGGGGCTATTGCATACCAGACTGTGAAATTGGGAGGTTTGCGATATCCCCAGTGCTCTCAGATGGAGAATAAGGGGTGTCATAATTCCCTGAAGTACTATGTTGTGCAATGTTCTCCATTGTAGCATTATCTTTTCTGAGTGTCATGATGTTTGGACCTGGTTCTCCTGTGAGGATGATCTCTAGAGCCACAGGGTTCACTTTGCCTCAAAGGCCCTCCTTCCCCCCTTCTATACCTGTGTGGCTGGGGTTGGGATGTTTGATACCAGCCCCCTGGATGCTGTATCAGGGAGCTGAAGCTCGACCATGGCTGTTGTCGTGTTTCCTGTTTGCCATGTGGTGCGGCCAGCTCTTGATTTTGCAGGCCTCCCTGGATTTGCTTTCTGTTCTGCTGCAATCATTTGCGCTAAAGCAGAGGCATGGGGTTCTGTGTCCTGGCGTAAGTGCTGGGCCCAATTTTGGGGCCCCAAAGGTGGGGTTTGAGGCCCAAATCGGAGTTTTCTTTTACTCTCACCTGTCAGGCATCTTGTGCTGCTGCTGCATTTCAACCCACTGCATGATCCATTAGAGGAGTATAATGCCTGAGGTACTGCTCTATATTCCCTTGAGGGGTGGAAGAATAAGTCCTCTCCATGATGAAGATCGCAAGGGAAAATTAGGTCTCTTGGCAAAGAGCTCTGGTGCTGCACATCTTCACTGTGACATGTCAGGCAAGGCCCCCCAAGGCAGCAGTTTATAAAATAGATTACAAGTTGTCTTGTTTGTGCTTGCACTGTTTAAATTTGGTTTTTAGAATTTATAATATATATTATATATATATTATATATATATATTTATATATATATATATTTACTTTAAAACCCTTTTTTTTAGGGGGCTATGAGGATGATAGCTTACTATCATATTTATTTTTGTCTTTTTGTTAAAATTACGGTGGTGTGGTGTAGCCATGTTGAAGGACAAGCTTGGTTTACACTATTTTAGTTAGCGTGTTGGGTTAAATTTAAACTAGTCCTACAGCCGAAAACATTTAAGAATGCAGATGTAGAAAGGCAAAAAAAATGCTCTTGGGGATGTTCACAAAATGATTTTTCAAATGAAACTGATTTGGGGATTTTCAAATTGACAAAAATTTGATTTGGATTTTTATGCATCTTTTACATGGTTTTTTGGCACAGATTTACATGTAGATTTTTTTAAAAAAAAGCACAAAAGGTTTTGGGGGGGGTTTTTAAAGTTATAAGTTTTAAACTGAGGTCAAGTCTACACCAAAATATTTTTTGGATTTGACCGATTTTTTAAAAACCCCCAAAGACTTAAAAGGGAAGATGTAGAATCAAAGGAAAAGCGATTAGGTAGAAATTGATGCTGTGTCCAAATCTGCATCAAAATCCTTCTAATACTCAGTTTTAAGCTCCTATAAAATTGGATCTAAATTGAGACAATTAAAATTTTGGCCGATTTTAACAAAATTCAGTTTTCCTTTTACCTTCCTGAGCTCAAAGTATCCCAAATAACCCAATTTAATATAATTTAATTAATAATTGATTCATTCTCTCCACACACACTATACATCATTTGTGTTTCTACTTTCAGTTGACAATAGCAATTGGGATCCAGCGGGTTATGAGTTAGATCAATCGGTTTTTTGAAAACATATGCCCAATCCTTTTGTGTGCGTGCATGTTTTAAAAATGATGAGAAATAAATGTAAGTACTTTTTATACTTTTCATCATTGTACTGGATTACTATTTCTATTGTGTATTGTCTTGTGAGTTCTATAGTGCTCACACGGAGCACGACTTGAAGTGGGATCCGGGCACTGTGAGAGATTTTCAGCAGTTGTGAACTGGCTATATCCTGATTTTTCTACCTTGGACCAACTTAATGATCAAACTCTTCAACCAGTGTCAGATTGGGGGACCTGGGCCCACTGGGCAATTGATCTTGGTGGTCCACTCTTCAGCTACTGTACATGAAAATATTACCTGCCAATTTTTATTCCTCTCAGACATTTTACCACATAATACAATGTACAAAAAACAGTTTACTGGCTTTTAACAATACAAGAAAAATGCAGTATCTTCTCACAAAACAGTCTCAATGTCGTCTGTCTCACACAGTTGTCAGGGGTCAATTTTACAAAAAAAAAAAATGCCCAAATGGAGTGGCTCCATCCATATCCCCCTCCACCCTCCACCCTCCCACTCCCATTCCTTCCCTCACTGCCCCCATAAAATGTCCACACCAAGTCTCCCTTGGTCCGACTTCGCACTTTCTATAATACTGTACTGTACTGCGAGGGGCAAAACCCCTCAAATTGGTGTATACAAATGGGTGATGCGGGTTTGGTAAATACCCCTTTTTGCTTTCCAAAGACTCAGTGGGTCAAAAGAAATTGAGGATTTGTTGCATCCAACAGGGGCACTTGAGTTCTCGTCCTTTCCCACAAAAGCCTTGTGATATGCAGATGCTTCGTGGAGTGAAAAAGGGAATTTTTAATTTACACCCTTTAAAAGGGGTTCTCCTTAAGGAGGATCTTCTCTTTTGAGCCCCTCATTGCCCCACTAACCAAACCAGCATTGTTTGCTCGTATAATGAGGGCAAACACCCCAAAATGGCTGTATACAAATGGGTGATCCCGGGTTGCTAAAAAATCCCTTTTTTTTTCCCAAGACCCCGTGGGTCAAAAAGCCAAAATTTTAGGATTTGGGTTTCATCCAAAAAGATGGCGCTTGAGCTTCCCCCGCTCCTTTTCCCCTAATGCCTTTTTGATATGCAGATGCTTTTTGTGGAGTGCAAAAGGCAATTTTTGAATTCCACAAAATATATAGGCGCTCTCCTAAGGGAGATCTTTCTTTCTTAAAAAAAACTGTTTTTAAAAAACAATCAAGAAAGCAAAAGTGAAAACCCCCCCAATCACAGGGTCAGCGGCAAAGCACTCACCCTTTTTAAACTATGGGCTCCACTGCACAGGATAAAGATCGTATTTTTGGCGCTTTTAGGGTTTTTTTAAAAACGGTGAAGATTCGATTGTCCTGCAGCCCCATTGGGCGGCAATTTGGGAAAAAACGGGGTTTTTAGCCTCCACGCTCGTCTTTTCTTGCTCATCTTTGGCGCCGGCGTTTTTACAATGTTGTGTAATACGCCGGGGGCTTTTTGTTTTTTGCTGTCTTCCCATCCAAAACAATTGTATGTGCGGGGGGAAAAAAAACGAGGGAAAAAGCCCGGGTTGTTGTACAAAAACGTGACAAAAACCGTGGCTTGGATTGGGAAAAAACACGGCCCCTTTCGGGCCATTTTTTTTCCCAAAGCAGTGGAGATATAGCCCTTTACAAAAGGGACCAAATCTAAAGGGAGCCCTTATAAGCGCGATTTTAAACCTTTCAATAAAAGTCATTTAGAGGCCACCTTTGTGGACAGGGCACTGGTCGGTATAACCACAATAAAGTCATTTAGAAAACCACATAGTGGACAGGGCCTGGTCAGGTATAAACCCCAATACTGCCATATAGCACCACATAGGGTCAGGGCAGCAGTTAGGGGGCACCCTCACATGACAATGCCCAATTTTGAAAGAATCAAAAGAGTCAATTCTTTCTCTTTATGAGTCGTTCTTTTTCCCTTTCTTCCCGGGATCCTGTCCCCGAAACCCCCTTTACGACTTTTCCCACCCCCATTCCCTTTTTGCAGGATTTGGACAAAAAAAATTTTAGGGGGAAACCTATTTTCCAGCACCTCATCAGTGTCCCCCACCCCATTTTAAAAATTTCTGAGGTTGGAGAGTGGGTTTCAGGCTTTTAGTTTAGAGGCACAGTTGCCTAGAGGGGTTTGGAGGAACAGAGGATTAAACCCCTGGAAATGTAGGTGGGCCCCCTGTACGTAGGTGATGGGGGGCCTATGTAGGTAGGTGGGCCCCCATGTAGGTAGGTGATGCTGGACACCAATTAGGTAGGCTGCAGGTAGGTGATGGTGGACCTTAGTTAAGTAGGATGTAGGTAGGTGTTGGTGGGCCCCAGTTAAGTATGCTGTAAGTAGGTGTTGGTGGGCCCATTGGGTATTTTGTAGGTGGGTGGTAACCTAGGTGGGGCTGTAGAGGTGTGGGTGGCCCCCATGTTGTCTGGGTGGGTTTTGGGGGGCCTCAGGTAGTGAAGTAGGGGGGTGGGCCCCCATTTGGGCGTAGGTAGGTGGTGGGACCCAGGTAGGCTGTAGGTAGGTAGGTAGATACTCATTCCAGATAACGAGAACTCCAGATAACTATGTATCCTATGCAACTACCACACTCCACTATCATTTGGATTGTTCTCACTATTTTTATAAGCCTTTGTTTATACACTAGTGCTATGATGCAGCTAAGGTAAAAAGCAGAAACCGCAGCACTATGCAGATCAGCGCAGCTTTGAAATGGAGAGAAGCCAAAAGCATTTTGATTATTAATGGATGTGCACTTTAATGGAAACAGACCTTGTGCTTGGCTCCAACTTTGAGGTCCCTGTAGAACAGGAATAAAGCAGTATGCAGGATCACTGAATTTTCCAAATTTTACCCCTCTAGCTTTTTTTTCCGGATTATTGCTGTTTTTTACCTCCTGCTTTGCCCCGTAATCATATTAGCTTTGTAGGTTCTACTGTTGTTTACCTTTAATTCATATCCTGTATTTCAAACACCCTTCATTCCAGAATTACCATGAGAAAGATCTCTTATTTCAACCTTTTTTTTGATGTTAGCAAAAAATTAAGTTACTTAATGTGCATGGGCCCAAAAAAAACCTTTTTTTTTATCGCTACAGAGTTAAACGATTTCACGTTTTTTATTGGCACCACCCCAAAAATTGGGGGGACCCCCCCACCCTCCAGCAGGGTGGGATTCACAATCTGGTTTAGATTTGGGTGTGGACAGCTCAGTCTGGGTGTAGAAGGGAAGTTGAAAACTATTTTATTGCGCTTATTGTTTTTACTTGTTTGTCTTGTTTCTTTCTTTTGTTTTAACCTAATAATGCATTTGCTGCACTTATAGCAGTATAAAACTGTAACGCTATTAGGGTCTAACCTAGACTTTAGATTTAACAAGAGACGCAAATTGACATAGATAGAAAATGACATAATACTTATGCAACTTTTACTATTACTGAATTGCATAAACATTGATTCTTTTATAAACCTTTGTTGCTAAGATCACTTACATGTTTTAGGAGACAAAAGCTCTTTCCAGTATGAGAAAAGATGTCCAAAAAAAATAGAAATCTAAAATGTTGTAAATGAAACTTCGGATGACAGTTGTTAGCCAAGAGAGGGGAAATATCTCTTCTTGGGGAGAGCCATCAAGACGGTGGTGGAGATTTTTGCCCCCTTTTTGACCTCACCCGATGTTTTGCATAAAGTAAAGGCTTCTGGGAAAAGAGCTGAAGAGCTCCACAACGCCCTCTATTGAATGATGTTAGCCAAGTCATTCAGAAACTCTCGCCTGAGCATTTGTGAGAAATAGAAACATACCATACTAGAAACATAGATATTGTACCATTGGCAAATCCACAAAAAAAATTTTTATGCAAAAATATATTATATAATATATATATATATTTTTTATTTTTATATATATATTATATATCATAAATGCTAACCTCCCGCTTTTTTTCGGGGGGGGGGGGCGGGGGGCCCGCTAATTGGGGTCCCCCCACCCTCCGGCAGAGTTGGCTTTCCCTCCCCGCCAGCAGGCAGCGGGGTTCTTTAAATGAACCGCGGCGAACAGGTAGCGCTGGTGTGCTACTCTGGCGCCGCCGGGCCGCTCCTACAGGCGGGTGAACCGGTCGCAGCGGCCGCTCACCTGTCCGGAGACTCTCACTGTGCAGGGAGGAGGCAGGAGGGATCGTTCCCCTCCTCCCTTCTCCCCCTATATGTACAGCGCCGGTGTGCACTGTACATACAGATCAGCATCGCAGGGGGAGTGACCCGCGGCTGACCCCCTGCGACGCTGAGGAGATCGGCCGTGAGATGTCCGGAGCTGCAGGGAGCCTGGTGAGGTAAGTGGCTTTTATTATTTTATTTTTTATTAGCTATAGGGGGGCAACTACCAGACTACAAAGGGGGCAACTACCTGGCTGCTAAAGGGGGCAACTACCTGGCTACTAAAGTGGGCAACTGCCTGACTACTGAAGGGGGCAACTACCTGGCAAACAAAGGGGGCAACTACCTGGCTGCTAAAGGGGAGAACTACCTGGCTACTAAAGGGGGTAACTACCTGGCTACTAAAAGGGGGTAACTACCTGGCTACTAAGAGGGCAACTACCAGGCTACTAAAGGGGGCAACTACCTGGCTACTAAAGGGGCAAATACCGGCTACTAAGGGGGCAACTACCTGGCTAACACAGGGGGCAACTACCTGGCTACTAAAGGGGAAACTACCTGGCTACTAAAGGGGGCAATTACCTGGCTACTAAAGGAGCAACTACCTGGCTACAAAGGGAGCAACTACCTGGCTGATGAAGGGGGCAACTACCTGGCTACCAAGGGGGCAACTACCTGGCTAACAAAGGGGCAACTACCTGTCAACAAAGGGGGGCATCTACCTGGCTAAAAAAGGGGGCATCTACCTGGCTAACAAAGGGGGCAACTACCTGGCTAACAAAGGGGCATCTACCTGACTAACAATGGGGGCATCTACCTGGTTAACAAAGGGGGGCATCTACCTGGCAACAATGGGGGGCATCTACCTGGCTACAAGGGGCATTTACTTGACAACAAGGGGGCATCTAAATTGGGTACAAGGGGGCATCTACCTCCCCTTTTAATGGGCGCCGCCTCTTCAATCTGCTGCTTTTTCATTTTCGAAATTTGGGCAATGATATATATATTATATATATATATATATTATATATAATATAATATATTATATAAATATATAGAGAGAGAGAGAGAGAGAGAGAGAGAGTGGCCAGAGCGACCTTAGGCAGTTGCAGGTTCTGCCACTAGGTGGCTGCAGATGTGTCACTGAAGTCCTGGTTTCAGTGGGGGAAGGCAACCATTTAGCGTCAATAACCCTAGGTTATTGACACAGGTAGTTAGTATGGCTGCTATGCGGCTAGTGATAGGTTGCCTTTCCCGGGATGGTCATAGCGTTGGGTGGGAGGCCGTCCCCATGTTCCAGGCCAGATTTTGGCCCAGTCCCTGGATGGCTATAAATGCCCTTAGCCTGCAGGTGTTCAGGGGTGTGTGGTCAGCTACCTGGAATTGGGAGTGACAGCGGAGCTGCAGAGAGGAGGCTCTTACCCTCCAGGCTTGAGGAGAGCCGCAATTGTGTCCGGTGACCTATGATGAGGGTACATGTTTTGGTGGTGCTGGATATTAGATCCAGCCCACGTTAGAGAGGGTATCTCAAGTGTTACAGCTATTGGCCAGATGGCTGAGGATTTTTGTTTCTGTTTGGTTTGATTTGTTACTGAGCCCAAATAAAGCTGGCTGAGGCCAGCCTTAAAAAATGCTATGTAGTCCGAGTACTGTGCTTGCCATGTGCCATTAACCACTGATCAGAAGAGTGGCGATGCTGTTAAAACAAGCTGGTTAACCCCTGGATGATCCAACATGGCGTCCAAGCGCCGGTGGGGGAAGCCAGGTATTGTCAGTCAGCAACATTAGGGTGCTGACCCTTATACGTAGCATGGCTAATGTCCAGCCATTAAGGGCTGGCCTTCCCGGAACAACTGCAGATGGGTTGGTGGTAGTTCCCACGTTCCAGGTCTTCTGGTTCCAGCCCAGGTATTGGGTGCATCTGGAGCACCTATTAAAGGCCTCCTACTACAGGAGATCAGGGGCTGTGGTCAGCTACCTGGATGGTGAAGCAGCAGAGCTGAGGAGAGAGCTCTTGCCCCCCCAGAGGCTTAGGAAAAGCTGGAACCCAGTAGGAGACTGGGTAAAGTACAAGGCGCTGTGTTGTAATGCTGGACAGTAGGTCCAGGTCATGTTAGAGAGGGTTCTCTACTGTATGTGTTTAGGTAGTGGCTAGACGGCTGAGGTTTTTGTTTGTTGGTTTTCTGTATCTGTATCCTGAGCTTCAATAAAGCTGGCTGCGGCCAGTTTTAAACGGAACCCTGTGTCTGTCTGCCATTCTGCTAAGAAAGCGGCGATTCGTGAGCTGAAGAAACCCCCCAGGACCGTCCAAGATGGTGTCCAGGCGCAAGTAAGGCGCTACAATATATATATAGCTTTTATAGCTCCAGAATCTTCATCTTTTCTTCAGGCATAGAGACAGAGACAGAAACTGCAGGTACAAATATGGATCCTCCGTATTTTATTTAATGGCAACTTAGGTAGAAAAACAGGTGCAAGACATGCACAACGTAACACACAAAAACCTGCTCGTCTGAGCTCTAACAAAGTTACAGTTACTATCACTCTGCAAGTATCAACAGCAGGGCCGTGACGATGGCTAGGCTAAGATAGGCGATCGCCTAGGGTGCCATACTTCTGCCTGCCACAAGGGGCGCAGGTATGGAGCCGGCTCAGCTTCTGAGCCGGCTCCATACACAGCAGGTGCCGGACAGTCACTGCTGCCACCTTCAAAAAGCAGGAGGGGCAGCAGTTTACATTCATCCCCCCTGCTCCCTCCCTGGGGGGTCAGGGAGGGAGCAGGGGCAGCAGTTTGTAGTGCACAGGGTAGGTTATATACTCCTCTCACCTCCCTGCGCTGGTCTGACAGCTTCTTGTCACATGACAGGAAGCTGCCAGAGCAGTGCATGCTGGGGAGAGTGGGTGGAGCTCCGGCTCCTCCCTAACACGGAGTTAGGGAAGCTGGTGAGTGCTTACTAAGTGGGGGAAGAATTAATGCAGAGGGGGAGATGAACTGGAGCAGAGGAGGACATGAACTGGAGCAGAGGAGGACATGAACTGGAGAGGGGGGGGTGAACTGGAGCAGAGGGGGAGATGAACTGGAGCAGAGGAGGACATGAACTGGAGAGGGGGGGTGAACTGGAGCAGAGGGGGAGATGAACTGGAGCAGAGGAGGACATGAACTGGAGAGGGGGGGTGAACTGGAGCAGAGGGGGAGATGAACTGGAGAGGGGGGTGAACTGGAGCAGAGGGGGAGATGAACTGGAGCAGAGGAGGACATGAACTGGAGAGGGGGGGGGTGGGAATGGGCAGAGGGAAAAGGGAATGGGGGGGAAAATTGGGGGGGGGGTGAACGGAGCAGAGGAAATGAACTGGGCAGAGGGGAATTTTGAACTGGAGGGCCCGAGGGGAAGGAGATGAACTGGCGAGGGGGGGTGAACTGGGGCAGAGGAGGACATACTGGGGAGGGGGGTGAAATGGAGCAGAGGAGGCATGAAATGGAGGGGGGTAATGGAGCAGAGGAGGACATGAAACCCGGGGCAGAGGGGAAATGAAAATGGGGGAAAAGGAGGAATGAAATGGGGGAAGGGGGGGGGGAAATGGAGAAAAGGGGGACAAAGAACTGGAGAGGGGGGTGAACGGAGGGAAGGGGAATGAACTGGAGGGGGGGGTGAATGGAGGGGAAAAGGGGGGAATTTAAACTGGAGAGGGGGGGTGAACTGGAGCAGAGGGGGAAATGAACTGGAGAGGGGGGGTTAAATGGAGCAGAGGGGGAAGATGAACTGGGGGGGGGGTGGGAAATGGGGGCAGAGGAAGGGGGATGAACTGGACAGAGGGGGGATGAATGGGGCAGAGGGGGACATGAAATGGAGAGGGGGGTGAACTGGGAAAAAGAGGGGGGACCAAGAAATGGGAGGGGGGGGGGGGTAAAACTGGAGGGGGGTGGAAAAAAAGGGGGAGGAAAGAACTGGAGAGGGGGGGGGGAATTTGGGGAAAAGGGGAAATGGGAAATGGAAAAGGGGGGGTGAACTGGGCAGAGGAGAAAATGAACTTGGGGGGGGGAAAAGGGGGGGGGGGGGTGAATGGGGAAGGCAAAGGAAGGGGGGGAATTGGGGGGAAAATGGAGGGGGGGGGGTGAACCTGGAGCAGAGGGGGGGATGAACTGGAGAGGGGGGGGAATGGGAAAAGGGGGAGAAGGGGGGCTGAACTTTGGGGCAGAGGGAAATGAAAAATGGAGAAGGGGGGGGGGAAAATGGGAGAGGGGGAATTAACTGGAGGGGGGGGGCGGGGGGGTGAACTGGAGAAGGGGGGGGGAAAGGGGGGGGGTGAACTGGAGAGGGGGGGGGGGGGGGTGAACTGGGGCAAAGGGGGAAAAATGAACGAGAAGGGGGGGGGGAACTGGGGAAAAGGGGGACATAAAATGGGGGGGGGGGTGAACTGGAGAGAGGGGGGAAGGGGAAACCCGGAGAGGGGGGGGGGAAATGGAGGCCCGAAGGGGGACATGAATGGAGAGGGGGGGGGAACTGGAAACAGAGGATGACATGAAAAAGGAGAGGGGGGTGGGAAATGGAAACAGAGGGGGAGAAGAAAAGGAGAAGGGGGGGGGGGTGAACTGGGGCCCGAGGAGGACAATGGGGGGGGAAATTGGGGGGAAGCCGGGGGGGGGGAGATGAACTGGGTAAAAAAGGAAAAAGGGGGAAAATCAAAAGGGGGGGGGGGAACTGAAGCAGAGGAGGAGCTGAACTGGAGAGGGGGGGGGGGGGAAATGGAAAAAAAAGGGGGGGGATGAAATGGAGCAGAGGGGAATGAACGGAGAGGGGGGGGGGAAATGGGAAGAAAGGGGGCATGAACTGGAGAGGGGGCGTGAACTGGAGAAAAAGGGGTAAAAGAAATGGAAGGGGGGGGGGTGAAAGGGGCAGAAGGCACATGAACTGGAGGGGGGGAGAACTGGAGCAGAGGGGGGAGATGAACTGGAGAGGGGGGGGGGGAACTGGAGGAGGAGGACATGAACTGGGGGGGGGGGGGGGAACTGGAGCAGAGGGGGAGATGAAAATGGAGAGGGGGTGAACTGGGGGCAAGGGGGAAAATGAAATGGGGACAGGGGGAAAGGGGGGAAGGGGCAGAGGGGGGGATGAAATGGGGGATGGGGGTGAACGGAGCAGAGGGAGGGGACATGAACTGGAAAAGGGGGGGGGGGGAATGGAGCAGAAGGGGAGAGAATGGAGAGGCGGGGGGAACTGGAGTAGAGGAAAGGGCATAACTGGGGAGGGGGGGTTTTAAATTTGGAAACAAAGGGGGGAAAGAACTGGAGAGGGGGGGTGAACTGGAGAAGAGGGGGAGATGAACTGGGGAGGGGGGGGGGAACTGGAGAGAAGGGGGGAATGAAATGGGGAAGGGGGGGGGAAATGGAGCAGAGGAGGGCTTGGAAAAAATGGAAAAGGGGGGGTGAACTGGAGAAGAGGGGGAAATGAACTGGAGAGGGGGTGTGAACTGGAGAGGGGGGTTAAACTGTAGCAGAGGGGGAGAGATGAACTGGAGCAGAGGGGAGAGATGAACTGGAAAAAGAGGGGAGAGATAAAATGGGAAAACAGAGGGGGAGAGGAAAGAACTGGAGGCAAAAGGGGGGAGGGTGAAAAGGAGCAGAGGGGAGAGATGAAATGGGGCAGAGGGGAGAGATGAACTTGGGGCCCGAGGGGGGTAGATGAATGGAGCAGAAGGGGGAAAAGATGAAAAAGGGGAAAAGGGGGGAGATGAACTGGAGCAGAGGGGGGAGGATGAATGGGGCAGGGGAGAGATAAGGAGAAAAAGGGGAGAGATGGGCTGGAGAGAGGGGGGAGATTAAAATTTGGAAACAGAGGGGGAAAATTAACTGGACAGAGGGGAAAAGATGAAATGGGGGCAGAGGGGGGGAGATAACTTTGGGGCAGAGGGGGAAAAGATGAATGGAAACCGAGGGGGGGGAGATGAACTGGAGCAAGGGGAAAAGAAAGAAAGGAGGGAGAGGGGAGAATGAAATGGGGGGGGGAGAGATGAACCTTTTTGCAAAGGGGAGAGTTTAACTGGGGCAAAGGGGAGAGATGAACTGGGGGGCAGAGGGGGGGGGATGAAAGGAGCAGGGGAGAGATGAACTGGACGGGGGAAGATAAGGGAGCAGGGGAGAGATTAACGGGGAGCAGAGGGAGAGATAAATGGGCAGGGGGGTAGAAGATGAACTGGAGCAGGGGGGGAAAATAAAGGGATAGGGGGGAGAGAGGGAATGGAGTAGAGGGAAAAGGTGAAGGGAGAGAAGGGAGAGATGAATTTGAGAAAGGGGGGGGATGACTTGAGAGAGGGGGAGATGAATTTTGAGCAGGGGGGGGAGATGAACTGGAGAAGGGGAGAGATGAACTGGAGCAAGGGGAGGATGAATGGAGCAGAGGGGAAGATAAACTGGAGGAGGGGAGAAAAAACGGGCGAGGGGGGGAGATGAATGGAGCAGAGGGGAGAAACGGTGCAGATGGGGGGGGAACTAGTGCAGGGAGGTTCTGGAGCAGAGGGGAATTTAGGGAGCAGAGGGGGAGATTATGGAGCAGGGGGGGAAGAAGGAGAAAGGGGGGAGTGGTGCAGAGGGGGGTTTGTACTGGTGCAGTGTGGGTTGGAACGATGCAGAGGGGGGAGGGAATTAGTGCAGGGGGGGCACCATTTTTTAGGAGGGGGGAACCCATTGCCCGTATTTGCCTAGGGACCAAAAATCCCTTGCCCCGGGCCCTGTCAACAGTGGTATGACAGACGCGGGTCTTCCCAGCGTATTTCCTTCCCAAGACGAAGGGTAGTTGGGGTTTGTACCACCTAGTCAGTTGATTATAAAGGCAAGTAAAGCCTGGCGTGGAGCGGGGGGGAAGCACTACCAATCTTGCTTACTCCAATGGCCATCCGGAATGGCTGGAACCCTACTAACAAACATTAAAGTGTGTTAACGCCGAGCTTTTTTAATTTGGCCTTTTATTCCCCTAAGGGTCCTTACTGTGGTTTGAGCTTCTAAAAGGGAAATGCAGGAAATTGGGGGATACATACTCCGTTATATACCTTTCCTGCTGCTGCTTTGCAATATTTATATAATAACATAAAATCCTGGCATTCCTGTCAATCCTGGTAATTCTGTCAATCCTGACATTTCTTGTCAAAATACAAATATTTAAACCTAGACCTGGAGCCTATTTTCCCTTCAAATTACTCAAAGTGTGAATGTATTTTGTGCTTATATTTTCGAAAACACTCCCCCGGGTTTTTTTTTGGGTAAAACGTCAAAAAGTACGCATGTAAGATATGCGTTGTGTGCATGATGGAGCATATTTCACATAGAAAACAATGATAGGTGCTTTGCGCATTGTTAGAAACATATTCTGATTCGTATTTTGTCGTAAATTCTGTTCAATATGCCATGGAAAAAACCCGTAAATAGAAATTTACACTGAAAAGGGTCCTTGCAGAGCTGTGATGATGGGAAGACAGAGCTATGTCACTGCCTAGGATCCCACCTCATGCCTGTCAGAAAGGGGGCATAAGGCGGTATGGAGTGGGATTATCAGCTCAGCCTGATTCATACCTGCTGGGAACTGGCTTCTACTTATACTACACAAAAACAAAACTTCTAAGAAAAAGGTGACGCAATTGTACTTTTTCCCCATTCCACCTAGCTGGGGAGGGTGCAACAACACCGTGAGCTAGGCATTTGAATTTTATCTGGGGCTGCCATTTGTCCTGTGTGCCTAAGGCACCAAAAAAATTAGGTAAAAATCCCCGGGAAAAAACATTTAAAAACCAAGGGCCAAGTATGAAACTTTTGGGATGCCATGCCAGATAAAGAGGAGTGTAGAATGAACCGTCCAGTGGGGTTTTAAAATGGTGTGTGCAGCATCATTTGTGGGATTTTTTTATGTAGGAGGGGACTGGTGCACTTCACAAAAAAATGGCATCATGAGGAAATAAATAAAATGGCAATACTGAGCAACATCTCAAACATCAGCCAGGGAAATTAAAGTTGGGCGAAAAAGGGGTTTCCAAAATTTTACAATGACCCCAAGTACTGCCAAATGGTTTAAAGGGGCTTTTAAAGGGTAAACCAAGTCAATGTTTTGAGTTGCCATCCAAAAACCCTGATTCTCCCATTGAAAATTATGGGGAAAAACTGAAAGGCAGGTGCGAGCAAACCGACCTCAAAAAAGGGCCCGTTTCCCATTCTGTCGGGAGGGAATGGGCCAAAATTCTGCCAAATATTGTGAGAAGCTTGTGATAGGATGTACAAAAGTTTTGCCCAAGTATACAGTGGAAGGGAATGTTACCAAATACTAATGAAATGAATAAACTTTTGACTTGCAGAAAGTAATAAAAATCCTTAAAAATTTCTCTATTTTTTGGGGCATTTGGCAAATATAAATAATTTTGTAATACTAAAAAGGGAAAGGTTTATTCTGATTTCATATCAGATAGGAGAGAAGCTGCATATAGTGATTTTTAAACTTCGGGTTTTCAGCTGTACCCCATCATTGACCGAAATCATCTAAAATGTACATGAAGTTTGTATGTGTGTGGGCTTATTTCAGGTACTCTGGTTTCCTTACACACTCTAGAAATATACTGATGGGTTAAACTGGGATTTAGATTGTGAGATCCAATGTGAGAAGTGCAGCCGGGGGATATATATATGGAATATAATATCTAAAAAGAAAAAAACTAAGTTTATATCCGGCAGGTCTGACATCTGCTCTAATGCTGGGCCAAAACCATCAGCCCCTGACTCATCTGTAAAGAGCTTTAACTCTGACTAAAACCGTCTTCCTATTGCACTTTTTCAAAATCCCTTTCCTACTTCTAAAACTCTGCCAGCAATTGGACAAAATAAACTGGAAGTCACCCCCTTCATACCACAGCCAGTCTGAAAAAAACATTCCCCACGGTCATGATCCTGCAATTGAAATTAAGCAATTAATTTATCTTTTTTTTGTGTAATTGAGCTACAAATTCACTGAAATCGGTATTGTCCTCAAGCAATTGCCATTACAATATCTCCATGTCTATGATTGTCCCCAGACTTTTAAAGACTGTAGTAAGTCACTTCACTTAGTCTGTAGTTAATGGAATCCCAAAACTGTCTGGCACGTGTTTTATGGTGTGTAAAAAGCTGCTAAAACCCCAATTCCCTGGAGGCCTACAAACCAAAAATCATCAAGGCAGTCCAGCAAAGATGCAACGTGTGCCTTGCTCTGCACTACCTATTCCAAAAAGTCTTCAAACAAGTGCAGAAAATTGAGCAGCCCATCAGGACACAATTGACAAAGTATTATCCCCGCCAGCAAGACTAGTATATGTTAAAACCATTGGTTTATCCTGACAGTAATTGGAAAGTGATGTTTATTTGGACATCTAAACCCCCTCTGATGTACTTCTTAACCCAAGCTAAAGTGGAATCAAATAAAGCACAAGACAAAGATACAAAGATCATGGTCAATTCTCTCGCCAACATGACAGTGGAATGTAATGCTGAGATTGAGAAAAAATTTTGTTGGCTCAAAAGGGGGCACGAAATAAAACGATTTTATTTGCTCTAAAAAAAACCCTGCTTTAAAACCAAACTTCACACCAAGGCTATAGAAAGCTTACATCACCCTAGTAGAAGATGAAAAGAACAAGGAATATGAAAAAGTCTGGAAAAACCTTTCTGGATGCACTTTGCGAATGGAGACCCTTTAATTGGAGTTATCCCTTTTCTTTCAGACTCATTTTTTGTATTTTAAAATTATTGCAGAACTTACAAAAACAATCTTTAAACTGCAAGTAACATCCTTAACTAGATGCAGCCATTGCCTACCTAAGCCACCAGTTGCCTACTAAAAGGGCTTGAGTTGCCCTTATAGAACCCCACCATCATTTTACATCCAAAAAGAAATATCCTTGTTTCCCAATAGTGTTGAGCGTTGCTTTGGCTACAGATCGATCGATAGTGATAGTGGCCGCTATCGAAAGGTTTTTCGATAGTGAGCATCGATTAGCGCGATGCCATTAAAGTCTAGGGGAAGCAAAAAACCCTTCATTATTACACCAAAAAAGGGGGAAAAAACTGAAATTAACATCCCAAAGTCAAAAAGGGTAGTGCTACATCTTAGGCAACACACTTGGGTTTTAAAAGTCACAGAAAAAAAAATCAAGACCATTTCTATCCCGTCTTGTACCCCAGCCTGACCCTTTAAAACCCGTTTACCCACAAATTAAAAAGTGCCAGAAGGCAGTATGATTTGAACCATCATGTAAAATGAATGGACATTGAATATCCCCGTCTGGGAAAGCAGCATGAGCCCCAAACCGCATGACCCCCAATTTAAAAAGTGCCGCAAAAAGGGTCTTTCACCACCATTTTGTTTTTTACTGGACATTTACTATTCCGTCCCGGGCCCCAGCATGACCCAAACCGATGACCCCCACATTTTTAAAAAGTGCCGGAAAAAGGAGTCTTTCAAACCCCCATTTTTGTTTATGGACTTTTACTATACCTTCCTGGGGCCCCAGCATGAGCCCCAACCTGAGACCCCACATTTTTAAAAATTTCCGGAAAAAAGGGGTCTTTCAACCACCATTTTAGTTTCATGGGTTGACTTACCCGTCCGGGGCCCCAGCATGAGCCCCCCAACTGCATGACCCCAAAATTAAAAAGGGGCCCCCAAAAAAGGATCTTTCAAACCCCATTTTAGTTAAAGGACATTGACTATACTTGTCCCGGGGCCCCAAACATAAGCCCCAACCCGCATACCCCAATTTAAAAAGTGCCGGAAAAAAGGGTCTTTCACCACCATTTTAGTTTTTACTGACTTTTATATACCTGTCCGGGCCACGCATGAGCCCCAAAACCCGCATGACCCCCACATTTAAAAAATGCCGGAAAAGGAGTCTTTAACCCCCATTTTTTTTACTGGACTTTTACTATACCTGTCCTGGGGCCCCACATGAGCCCCCCAAACCTGCATGACCCCACATTTAAAAAAAGCCGGAAAAAAGGATTCTTTCAACCACCATTTTAGTTGAATGACTTACTATATCCTGTCCTGGGCCACAGCATGACACCCAGTGGCCGATTACAGTGGGTGCGGTGAAACCCGCTGCGTCCGTCATCTATTAACATCAGTTAAATGCCCTGATGACCAGCAACGAAAACTGTCGTGCCCTGAAGCAAGTGCGGAAGCGGAAGTGTGGAGAACTCAGCCTTCCTCTGTTACACAGTCCAATACTCTGGGTAGCGCTTGCCCCCGTATGAGTGGGGACCAATGAGCTTCACTGAAATACTGGTGGTTAACGCTCCTGTTACACCCAGGTGCTCCTTGATTCTTGGCATTCTTTTTCTCATTTTACTCAACGTGCTGGATAAATGGTCACTGTACTTTGTTTCTCTGTCCGTGCTCATACTCCATGTCCTCTGAATAACCTACATCTGGTCAAGTTTTCCTGTACCTCCCTTGTACAATTCAGAGGAGATTTTTAACAGCTATTGGTGTACATGCAAGTTTATTAGTACTTTAATTCTAGAAAACACATTTTTAAAATAGGATTGGAAATCCCCCACCATGTCTTGTTTCTCTTTTTTTCAGTTGTAATAAATGGGTTGTCCATCAAAACAGTGATTGATAGTCTATGTAAAGATCTTCAAAAACAATCATTGTTGCATATGTTGTCCATAAACAGTGTCCCTACCTATTCCTGTTTCTGACAGCACCATCACCCTTGAGCCACTCTTGACAATTGTGGAAGAACAAATGTCTGTTTACACAGTAACAACATTTTTTTGTTTTATAATAGGACCTGTAATATTGCTGCAATTCAAAAGCAGCATGACCCAAAAGAAATTTATAAAAAGACTTCTCAGCCACTGTTAAAAATTGTGAGGGAGAAAAGCCACTTATAAGGCCACATTACCTGTTACAAAGGACCATGATTAATTGCTGTATCTCACAGCTACATGACCCCAAAAATTATAAATATGTCTTCTCAGCCACTATTAACACAATTGTGAGGGAGAAATGCACTTAGAAGGCCACATTTCTGTTCCAAAAGACCATAATATATAGCTGTAATCTCACACAACATGACCCCAAAAAATTATAAATTTAACTTCTCAGCCCACCTATTAAAATTGTGAGGGAGAAATGCCACTTAGAAGTCACATTTCTGTTCCCAAAGGCCCATGATTCATTGCTGTATCTCACAGCAACATGACCTCACAACCAATGACAATGCGAAACTCTTAATATACAGTTAGAAGTAAATGGAATACGGCTGTTGTCATGAACCTTGCTGTCCCTTTTACAGTCTCCTCCACAGCAAAAACCAGCAAAATGGAACTGTTGGGAATGAAGAGATAAAAATTGCAGTAAGAAATGATCATTTTATAAAAAAAATGTTTTTCAGAACCATTTCTGTTTGAAAAGGAATGTGAAGTAGACTGCAACTAATCGGTGACCTCGCAATTGGGGCCACAACATCATCAGAGATCCATGCCTGATTAATCTTGATTAAAGTCAACGATCCTACATTATCTGTGGAAAGCCGATGGTCGTTTGTCTGTATTGACTCCTCCGCTGTGCTGAAGGTCCGCTCAGATATGACGCTGGCTGCGCGGGCAGGACAAAACCTCTATGGCGTGACGAGCCGCTCGGGCCCATTCGTCATTTTGGATACGCCCAGAAGTCATATTGGGTTCCGTAACACATGCAAAAACATCGGTGTTGAGACCAGATAGTCATGCACCATGATCTTAAGCTGAATCTCTGGTGTGTTGGATGGTCCCTGCTGCATGCCGTTGGTGAGGTGGTTAAACAAAGATTTGCCAGAGGTCACCCATTAGGCTTCAGGCCACCTTTGCCTGCTGCTGCCAGCTACGCCTACTGGCACTCTACTGCTGTCACGACGCTGATGTTGTTCCACCGTGGACATTTGGGGAACAGAGCAGACGCAACCAGATGTCTCCAGTTGATCAATCAGCAAGGTCTCCATTTCCTGCATGTTACTCTCTATAATGGGGCTGGGAAAGAGGGTGGAAGGAAAGTGCTGGATTTTTGTTTTGTACCGGGGATCCAGGAGGTGGCCACCCAGTAACTGTTTTTTGTTTCATTTTGATGCCTTAATGCGAGGATCATGTTGGAGGAAATGGAGCATCCAAGCACTCATGTGAGAGATGAGCCTTGATTTCCCAAGCCTCTGGGTCGAGGGGCACTAGCAAACTGATCATCCTCATCTTACCTCCTCCGCCTCAAAATCGCGCCAACCTCTATCCAAGGCAGGGACGTTGGTAACATCAGGTGTCCTAGATACCTCCTCCTCCTCCGCTGCCTCCTGGCACAGCTTCACACAGCCCCTGACCTTGCCTGAGATGAAGCACCCATGAGAGCTTGATGACGCCACCTTGCACTAGCTCTGGACCCCGAACCACTGTCCTAAATGAAAGACACCGATGAATTGTGAAAACTGGTCGGGCCTTTGGTGGATTATGACAGAGGTGAAGGAGAAAGGCCCATGTCCGCCACTGTGACCGTCTCCTCCTCCGTCGCTGGCGGGACCTGTTGTTTCAGAGTTTGTCCAACGATCGTTCCAGAACTAGATCACGCACATTCTCATAGCTGACAAGGCATTGACCGCACTGACGATCTTTGAGGTGGCTTCTTCAAAACTGGCAAGGATTGCAGAGCTCTTTCCCATGGCCTCCACTCTCGGTGGTTCAACACACCAGTCCGTACCGGCTGCTTGTCAGGCCATGTGTACACTTCCGTTACTGCGTAATGGCATTGCACTGCTGCCACACATCGCGGAGCAATGTGGTAAGGGTGAATTCCAGCGTGATGCCCACTCACAATGAGACGGGTTGACGGGGAGGAGCCGAGTTTGACGCTGCAGACACAGCCAGGCGGGACGAATCAGGGTGCGAACGGCGGAAGTGCGAACTCAGACCTCGAGCACTTCTTCAGCATCAGTCCAGACCCTGGGTAGCCTCTTTAGAAATTTCTGGACGACAAAGGTTCATGACATGTGCCAGCAAGGATGTGCTCCAGCCTACATCGATCTAAGGGCGGCCAGCAGATTTCCGCCGTTATCGCATCCACCTCCTTGCCTGGCACAAGGTTCTTGGCACCCAGCCAGCGCATGGTCTCGATGCTTAGAGCCGTCCACAGCTCCTGACCTGTGTGTGGATGTCTCCAAGCAGATAAATTTCAACACGTCCTGGTGTCTCCTGGCACATATTGCACCATAGGACCTTGGGGAGAAAGAGCACTGCACAATCCCTGCGGTTTGAAGAGCGTGCGCCGAGCCTGAGAGCCACCGTCACCCCCAGAACCATCCACCCAGACTCCACCCAGTGAGCTGCTACAACAGAGATATAGCAGGCCTTGGCGTGCTTACATGTCCATGTGCGGTGGTGAGAATGGACATTTCCTGGACACAGATTCAGACAACGCGCTTGAAATTTTAGATGACACGTGGCTGGCCAGGGCAGGGACGGCTTTTCTGTCAAAGAAATGCCTGCTCGGCGTCTGGTATTGGGGCAACGAGGGCCACTGACGTGGCGGAAACCCATCTGTGTCACCAACTAAAGGCAAACATTTCCAAGGCCAAAAGCCTGGCAATGCCGACATTCAGGCTTTTGGCTTTGGGATGGTTTGGGTTAAAGTTTTCTTCTGCTCCAAACCTTGGAAGACAGAAGCTGCTGCTAGACTGGCCCTGCCGGCGTGCAGTCAGTCAAAACTGGCGGAAGGAGAAGGGGTAGGATGGTCTCTGGTGGTTACTCGGGCGACGGTGGCGGCGAAGCGGAGCTGATCACCTGATCATGACATCTGAGAGACATGGGCAGCTGATAACGCTTGGTGGTGGCGGAGGAGAGAGGCGGGGAGACAGAGGTGTGACAGTGGTTGGAGGCCCGCGTCGGTCTGGCCTTTTTTGCCAAGTGTTCCCTCCATTTCAACTCATGCATTCGCTGCATGTGACTAACATGTTTGGTGGTGGTTTAACCACTTAAGGGTTTTCTGCCTCTACATATGTGTTTACTGCAAGGCCGGCATATGACATCGCAGGGTGAATCAGAGGCATGCTCAAAGAAGGCCCATGCTTCATAGGTTCCTGGACCTTTTTGACGGCGATAAGCGAGGAGCGGGGTTTGCGCTGACCGTGGGCTGGGCGGAATCATATCAGCGGACTTCTGCGACCGCCCTCTCCCTTTTATTTGTGCCGGATCCCGTATTGCACTACCCCAGCGTCTTCCTCCTCGTCCCCACTGATAAGCGCTCGCAAGCAATTCTGCGAAAAAGACCAGATGGATCCGCAATGTCGTCATCGATCATCATCATCAACACAGGTGACTTGAGTCGTCTGACATTCCTGCATCCGGAAGCTGCGGCCAACAAGCAAGGGCATTGCAAGGCGTTGCACGACCGCACGGATTTTGCCGTTGACAGGCTACCTTCGACCTCCTCCTGATGGAGCATCAGTAACTGGGCGTCAGAGGCAGAGAAAATCATCCTTTTTGGCCTCTTGATCTTTAACATAGCCATTCTGACCCCACCGACTTTTGTCATCAAAGAGGTCTTCAGAGAATGAAGATTATTCCACAAGTGGTGGGTATCACGAGTTTGACCATTTGGGCTTGCTTCAGTATTGGACAGATGCTGATGATGCTGATGACGACAATTTGTGGTCGTGACTGCGAGGACGAGGAGGTAAGACACGCTGAGATCCAGGTTGCATTACACCACTGAAGGACAGATTGGCGACAAGTTCGTTACTTAGATTCAGCAGGCCCTGACCCAGCGATGACAGCCTGACGGTCCGGCAACTGACGATTCCGCTGGCATGCGTGGTAGTCGCCAGCACTGGAAGGAGCACCTTCTCTCGTACCTCTACCTTCCATGTGCTATCCCCCCTCTTTGCTCGCTTACCACCTCATTTCCGCTCCATGTTCAGAAATATAAAAATTTGAGAAGGTATGAATAGTTTTGGAAAGTCTCTGTATTAAAAGACGCAGAAATCACAAGCTATTCTCAAATCCCTCTAATCACAAACAAAATTGCTGGATTCAAATTTAACTGCCAAGGTGTCTATCAACAAATCTGACTGGCAAAAGTCCAAAAAACTCGATCTGTTATGTTTGGGAATATAATCAACTGTATTTTTTGCACCTTTCAATTCACCTGTGGTGAATATAGAATTTTCTGTTTTTAAGATTTACGTAGATGCCGCGTCAATGAACAGTGCTGGTTGCGCAAAGTCAAAAACACGTAACTGTTATGCTTTTGATATAATAAAACTGTATTTTTTTGCACCTTTCAATTCACCTTGTGAATATAGAATTGCTGTTTTAAGATTTACGTAGAAGCTGCGTCACTGAACACGTGCTGGGTCGCAAAAGTCAAAAACACGTATCTGTTATGTTTTATATAATAAACTGTATTTTTTGCACCTTTCAATTCACCTGTGGTGAATATACAGAATTGCTTTTTTAAGATTTACGTAGATTGCTGCGTCAATGAACAGTGCTGGGTGCGCAACAAGTCAAAAAACACGTAACTGTTATGATTTGATATAATAACTGTATTTTTTTGCACCTTTCAATTCACCTGTGGTGAATATAGAATGTGCTGTTTTTAAGATTTACGTAGATGCCTGCGCAATGAACAGTGCTGGGTGTCGCAAAAGTCAAAAAACACGTAACTGTTATGGTTTTGATTATAAATAAACGGTAATTTTTTTGCACCTTTCAAATTCAACCCGTGGTGAATATAGAAATTGCTGTTTTTAAGATTTACTATATGCTTAGCGTCAATGGAACATGCTGTGTGCGCAAAAGTCAAAAACACGTAACTGTTATGTTTTGATATAATCAAACTGTATTTTTTTGCACCTTTCAATTCACCTGTGGTGAATATAGAATTGCTAGTTTTAAGATTTACGCTAGATGCTGCGTCTATGAACATGACTGGTGCGGCAAAAGTTAAAAAAACACGTACTGTTATGTTTTTGATATAATAAACTGTATTTTTTTGCAACTTCAATGCACCTGTGGTGAATAAAAGTTGCTGTTTTAATGATTTACGTAATGTCTGCGTCAATGAACAGTGCTGGGTGCGCAAAAGTCAAAAAACACTAACTGTTATGGTTTGATATAATAAATCGGTAATTTTTTGTCACCTTTGCCAATTCACCCGTTTGAATATAAATTGCTGTTTTAAGATTACGTAGAAGCTGTCTCAATGATCAGTGCTGGTTGCGCAAAAAGTCAAAAAAACACGTAACTGTTATGTTTTGATATAATAAACTGTATTTTTTTGCACCTTTCAATTCACCTTTGTGAATATAGAATTGCTGTTTTTAAGATTTACGTAGATGCTGCGTCAATGGAACGTGCTGGGTGCGCAAAAGTCAAAAAACACGTTACTGATATGGTTTTGATATAATAAACCGTATTTTTTGCACCTTTCAATTCACCCTGTGGTGAATATAGAATTTGCTGTTTTAAGATTTACGTAGATGCTCGTCAATGAACATTGCTGGGTGCGCAAAAGTCAAAAAACACGGTAACTGTTTATGTTTTGATATATAAAAACGTTATTTTTTGCACCCTTCAATTCACTCTGTGGTGAATTAGAATTGCTGTTTTTAATATTTACGTAGATGCTGCGTCAATGAACATATCGGTTGCGCAAAAAGTCAAAAACACGTAACTGTGATGTTTTCGATACGATACACGGTATTTTTGGCAACAAACAACTGGTTGGCTGACTACAAGATTTGCTGGTTTGTAATTTAGTGGCAAGGTGGATATATCAACAGTCAACAGGTGTAAATGGGTAAAATGAACACCTATCTGAAATGAAACTGATATTAAAAGTGAGTTTTTGCAGCTGATCAGAAGGAGACCTGCAGTTACTATGAAATGATGTTTATCCAATATAAGTTCAGGTGCCCAATACCAGAAATATGTCAATAGCAAACTGTTTTAATAATAAAGATATTCCACTACAATGTCTACACTAAAGTCTTGGTGAACTTATCCATGTTCTTTATAGATAAGCTTGTCTGTGTTCGCCCGCGGGGCCCCCCCTCCCCCCGCACCCACCGCCGTGAATTTACAGTGGGTAATTCTGCTTAGAAAATTCTCTAGCTAAAAACTACATAAAATCTTCCAACCCCTAAACTAACTAAATTGGAAGGATCACAGCTAATAGTAGAGGTTTCTCTGTGCAGAAATAGACTAAAGTCGCTGAGCCTGTTGGCCACAGTCAGAACGCAGGTCCTCTCCCTATGAGACGCTGAAGAGACACGAGGCTGAAACAGGGAAACGCTGTTCTATGTAAAACGGAGGGTCATTGTATTTTTCCAGCCAATCGCAACCATAACACATCCCAGTCATGACGTCGCACCACATCTCACCCTGCTCTATTCTGTAATTCTCAGTTGGCTGGCCGCCAAAATTAACAGAGAAGCGCCGAAAAAGGCGCGATCTTAAATAATGATGCACAGATTCTTTAACCTTAATTAATGCATTTTCTGGAAATTTCGATCACCATAAAAACCTTGCCGATTTCAACTTTGTCGATAAAAATCGCTCAACACTAATTCCCAAAGTTCCAAAGGGTGCACTGTCTATTGTGGATGAAAGTGCTAAACCTACTAAAGCCCTACATTCCACCCATACATGCTGCATGCTTCACCTATCAAATCAAGATAGCAGGAAAGCAAGGACCAGTTCTCTGGTGCCTTCACCTCAATGATACTTGCTTGTGACACAAATTATCCGCAATCAGAAAAATATAAATGTATTCCACCTGTATCACATACCTTCTTAAATTCATGTAATCGCAAAAGAGAAAATCTTTCAGTATATTTACTCAAGTTTTTTTCCCCTAGAATTCAACTGTGTACTCAAAACACCCTCGAAAAACACAAACGTTGCTATTATTAGTACCAGCTTAACAAACCATATCCAAAACCTTAGACATGAACCTCCTCTCAGCCCAAACCTAGATGCCACCTGCTTGGCTTCCCAAACAGCTCCCAATACTGATGCAACAGTTGCATCTGCAGCAATGTCTCCAGTAGAGGCAAACGTCCTGGCAAAGCAGTTACATGATCCATCAGATAAGTCCAGGCAATGGCATCCCTGTGCACCAAGCAAAAAGGTGGGTGCGATAGTAACGCCCTACCTGAACCCTTATGGTTATAGTGCTGTGGGGCTTGGAACGCATATCAATTGAAGCTGCCTGAGCCACTGGGAGGGCAGGCTTCTTCCCTGGATGCTAAAAATTCTGTCCTGCAGCATCGGGGAGGAAGACAAATGGGACTCAAAGTGTTCATTCTATTGAACTGGTTAGCACCACAGCCAGACCAAAAGTGTAGGGGAGCAGTCATCTTCTTTTACTTGCATTGTGCTCTGGCTGGAAGTTGAAAGGGAGGCAATTAACCATGCAGCAAGTTTGTCCAGTGACAGCAAAGATGCATCAGCTGCTAGGGAAAGGGGTCCAAATGCTGAAATACTGCACTAAAAACACAGTCACATTTTATTCAGAAGGCAGTGTAAAGAGAGTTACCAGGGTCCTAAAATATCAGGGGCACAAGACAATGGCATGTGATCCTGCAAGCACAAAACATTATTTATGTGTACATAAAGCTATGAAATTATACAATTCTACCAGTTCTACACAAGCACCTTGCAGACTTTGTAAGTGTTTACAGTACAGTTAAATCAGATGAAGGTTGGTGCCTTTCTTGATTGTAGTCAGTCACTTTTTACCATCTTTTCCACATGGCCCTGATTGCCATAAAGCCATTTTTCCAGCCTGGGCTTGTGTTCACAGGATTGGCTGCCCAGACATATTTTGCTCCTCAGTTTCCTTGCCAAGCTGCTTACGTTTTTCCAACTTTCACAAACTCTCCATTCTGCTGTTACCTAATTCTGTGCCTAAGAGCGGCCTTTTTTTTTCTCCATAAAATAATAAGATTCACACTTAACTATCAACAATCCCATGGATAGTCTTTTCCAAACTGTAAAGTCAACAGGCCTGCACACATAGTGCCTTGCAGTTGTGCTCAACCTTCAAGCCTTTACCATCTTGTAGGTCACAGGCCTGAAACAACCTTCAGGTACAATGAGCAGGACAACAACTAGCAAATTTTGAAACCACATCTATTCTTTCATAGCTGTAACAAAATAATTTCCGCCAAACAATGCAGTTACTTGATAAAGATTCCAGGTGCATTGTTTGGGGGGAAAATCTTTTGATAACCTATGAAAAAATAAAAATGGTTACACAACTCTGTGGTTGATGTCCTGCTACTTGTATGTGATGACTGGTGACTCCATGAGTTTAGGAGTCTGAAGACCGTGCATCACATAGACAAAGGGCGACATGTATGAACGGGACTGCACCAGTTTTATGGTGTACTTTGGGCCAAAAA
The DNA here is from genome assembly GCA_025379985.1 of Phyllomedusa bahiana. Lineage (NCBI taxonomy): Eukaryota > Metazoa > Chordata > Amphibia > Anura > Hylidae > Phyllomedusa > Phyllomedusa bahiana. Next base: position 66,653 of record JAODAL010014189.1, read on the forward strand.
GATTTTATTGCCCTGTTCAATAGGTGTATGAACAGTCGCACTCCAGTCTTTGGCGCAATTGGCGTCGGCCCTGACACTTTGTAATGCGCCAAAGATTTGGGGGTGTTCTGGGAGTGTGTTGCATTTCAATTGCAATTCATATAATTGAACACATTTAAAAGGTGGTCGGCCCCAAGCCTCAGCTGTCGCATTGGCGTTACAATACACCTGTATGTATGAATAACAGGTTCATACATTCTGGTGCATTCTACACTGCCTTAAAGTGATTTAGAACTGGTCTCTATGCGGCTAGATCATACATGTTGCCCAAAGTGTTGCTTATACTTTTTTTTAGGCCTAAAGGAACCTGTGGCCTAGAGTATTTGGGGAATGAAGCTTTGCCACATATTTTTTCCTGTATCAGTTGCCAAAGTCTGGTTCCCTAGAACCTCATAGGACCCTTTTTTGGATGGGGAAACTTGTCAGTTGCCTAGTTTGCCCCAGAAAGCTTCTTTTGCAATTAATCCTGTTCTGAGCTTAAAGGGGATGTATCGCTTCCTTAGTTTGGCTGATTCATACTGCTCTTAGCTTCTCAACTCTGGAAATGCAGGTGCGTTTCTTCCCCTCCCAGCGGGTGAGAAAAATGAGGGGGAAGGGAGCAGCATCCCTCCCTTCACTGTTCTTGCTGGCTCCTGAGACTCCCCACACCGTTTCTCTGAGTCCACATGTCACGTGTCTTTCTATGCAGTCTATTTTGTAAAGCCTGTATACATACGACAGCTGCATTCAATCTAGACTGAGAACTAGAACAAATGAACAATTCTCCTCTCACACTGGAGACTCTATGACGAACACAGATCTCTCTTCATGCAGAGAGTTTAGTCACCGGGACAAAAACTGGTTTATGTTTTCTCATTGTAAAACTGTTGCAGTCTGTTTCTGCTGGGTGTGGAGAAGAAAATGCACGCCCATTTTTAAAACTCTGATCCAGGCAGGATCGACACTAATTGTCTATTTCCTCAGATTGTGTAGCCCTCATTGTAATTCTGTTTCTTCTGCCTGTATAAAGTGAAAATGTGATGGTCCCTTACTTTGAGTGAGAGACACAGCTCTCTCACTGGGGGCTGTACAGAACTGGGGGCTGTACAGAATGTAAATGAGCTCTCAGCTAGTGAAATGCAAGGAGGAGGGATCCGGAGGGATTCGACCAGGACTGGATTATCAGTGTAAACAAAAACACAAGAGTAGAATACTGTGAATACAAGACAGCTTTGCTAATGACACCAATTGCAAAGTTGCTTGTTTTCACTGTCCCCTTATTCTGAAGACCATTTAATGAAATGATAAAAACCCTTTAAATAAAACCACATTTAAAACTGCAACAAATCTGTGCTATGTGAATAAACAGTACAGGTTATCCCTGCCAACGACAGACGGGTTCATGTTGTATTGTTGCATGACATTTAGTACAACTCTACTCAGCTGATATTTGTTGAAATGTAGTCTGGAGGGCAGCCTGTACATGACTGTGCCTCTTGACACCAAGCCAATTTGCCTTAGACTGCTGCTATGTTGCGATTTTGTATTTTTAGATCTATTCTTGACATAGTCTTGCAACTCTTGAATTTGATAGGACCAACAAAACTTGCTAATAATAGAACTATAAGCCCAAAGTGTATCGACTTCAACATTATAGCATGAGAATTCTTCTAACTATTCTGAGGAATCTTATAGTAACCCTTTTTGAATTCAAGAAAAACAACTGGCTAAATGGAAAAACATCTGCAGGAGCTGCTGTAACTACATGGTTAAGGCTGATTCCTAGTTCCTTTAGTCCATTCAGCCTCACAGTACATATATTTATGTTGTAACTGCTGATCCCCCATGCAGATAGGAAATGCATATATACCAAGGCAAGTTCGCTTAGTCCTATATTCCTAAAAGCTGGTATGTAATTTTCACCATGTGAAAAAAATGGTAGTAATCCTGGACACTGAGAATGTATCCTCATTCCATATTTAAAGCGGTTGTTCCCTTTCTAATGACATTATGTATTATGTATAAGATAGTAATTCCTACAATAATGTATATAAATTAAAAATTCTGCTTCTATTTTTATTTTTATACCAATGCAGTAGTCCCCTATAAATCACTATGAACACTTGACATCTATGGGGTAACTTAAAATAAATAATGGTGGAAAAATTATTATTAATATCATATCTCCTTACATTTAGCAAGTGCTAAGAAGGAAACATTAGACCTTTGACTACACTCAATGGCATGACATCACACAAGACTATACCTATAACCACACTCTAGTAACTTATGTCACCTAAAGCCGCTCTTACCATACCCAAGCACACCAAATCATGATCGGCTTCCTCTAGAAACCCAAACCCCAACACAACAGGGATTTTTCCAAGGGACTATAAAAAATTATTTATAAAAAGATACATTTTATAAAAAAATACTCACTTGCTATAAGACAATGTTCTGTGTATGATATATCTAAATTATAATCATACTGTTACCATATTACCATATAATGCTGTTATACAAGGAACAAATATAACTATACTGGTAGGATTTAATATAACTATACGCCAGATTTGCGCTTATACGGCCCCTTTTCGCCCAGAAACTAGGTAACCTAGTTTCATGAGAACTAGGTTCCGTCGCTTCTCCCCACTCGGCGAATCCCCGCGGGGGGAGAAAGTGACATGCACTTTATTTACGGGGTTCCCCCCGTAAATAATGCATTGTTAGGGGGCCCGGCAGCGCTCCCCCGCGCGCCCCCCCCCCCCCTTTATTCAAGCCGATTGCAGGGGGGATGCCGCAATTAAGCTTAAATAACCATGTGAAACGGGCCTTATGAACAAATCAGTATACCAAGACCAATATTATTGTAAAAACCTATGCACCCCCCTCTTTTAAAAACCCCCCCCCCCCCCCCTTGAAAAATCATATGAAAATTTTCCATGGTTTTGGGCACTCCCATCAAAAAATTTCTAGTCCCCGGCCACCTAACAACCAGACTACAGGGTCAATGTCTGAGAGTAACCCCGGGTATGGGGAATATGAGGGATTTTAATGTCAACCTTGTTGCTACAAAAAACATATCTTGCTGACACCAAGCCCTCGTGATACTAATGCAGAGTCATCTGTCAGACACCTCCGTTACTAACACTGGAATAAAATAATAAAGAAAAAAACATAGAGAAAATCTTATTTAAATATAAACTTCTGGACACCAAAAAAAAACAGAAAAATTTTCACATTATATAAACTGATCTACACACTCAGAAAAAGCTGGGGGGGACGGGGACACATATCCCCTATGGCAACCCACTTCCTTATTGGAGGAAGGGTGAGTCCCTGCTGTGGGGCATATGGATTCTGTACGAGCTGCCCTGGAAAGCTGGGTGACATCCTCCTGGGTGCCCCCATTGTGGGGGATTCACCCGCTTTCCAGTGCTGGATAGCCTTCAGAAAACAGGAAATCTTTTGGCCCCTAAGGGGAGGAAGGGTCGTTTTCCTTTTCCCCCGCAAAAAAAGGCCATGTGCACAGCCATAGCTAAACTATATAGTGATGTCAGGGGAGCCTCTCATGACAATTTCCCGGGGGGGTGATTTAAAACTTCTGACTTTCCACAGCAGGGGGAAATTGCTGTTAATTAGAAATTGCTGTTAGGTACACTGTAATGAGAGTACTTTTGCTTACCTGGACTTGTGCACATGATTTCTGGCTGATGCAGCTCTGTAAGGTCACATGATCTGCTCTTTGATTAGCTTAAAAACACTGAACTTATGACACCGACTTCAAAGGAATACAAAGAGAGCTTCACTTCCAGGTAATAAGACAACTCAGCGAGCAGGTCACTGACCCAGTGGCAGCAATGAAAAATCATGTATGCTGCTGGAGGTAAGCAAAATTACTGGCACTGCTCTGCACCTAGAGGCAACTTCTAATAAACTAATGGAAAAAAAATTAAGCACTCCCTTTAAAATGTTTGTTGTCCTGGACAACAAACAGCTAAAGGGGTAATGGGTAGACCCGGGGTTTGATCTGGAAGTGAAGAAAAACGTAAAATGTTGAACATTTGGGGGGTTTTGGTTCGAGGTTCGAGTCAGATCGAACTTGAACCCCATTAAAGTAAAATAGGAAAATTTTGGGGTAATTTTGTACCTATACAGGTGAGGAGAAGCGGGAATTAAACCTAACAAAACTGGATCGGGAAATTTGTCTCTTTTAGTGCTATGATTTTACCGTATTTGCAGGATGATTTTGGCGCATTGCATCCCTTTAAACCAAATAAATCCCCGAAATACTTTTGCGGAACATTCCTAAGCAAAACGCCCGAAATATGCCCTGCAATTATGGTAAAATCATAGCTTCTTTGGGGGCCAACCACTTTTAAATTTCCCTTTCCCCGCCAGCTTAATACGCGACGGGAAGACAGCAGGTAACTGGGCTTTCATGAGAGCTATAATTTTAAAGATTTACGGGACGAATTTCGGGGCGCATTACAGTGCAATTTCCCAAAAAATAGCCCTAAAGACGCTTGGAATATTCCTAATTGCTTTATGAGTCATGTTTGTACGTAAAAAAAATAAATAAAACCAGAAAGAGGAGACAAGAGAAGAATGGCAGCACATTTCCCAGAAACCCACAACTGAAAAGGGCGTTCGTAGAAGAAGTTGCTCCTCAATCTAAAACTGTTATCTGGATACCAGAGGTCATGTGTGTAGTGATCACATGGTCCCTTTGCTTCCCCCCTTTAAAGGCCCCAGCCTTTTTTTGCCCTTTCCTGACACACCCTTTTTTTAAAATCTGCATGGTCCATTTTGTGAGAATAACTTTTTGACACTTTTACCTTTCAGGGGTTTTTCAGAGCTGTTTCTCGTGCACTTTGTGTTTTAAAAGTTAGTAAGACATTTTTTCCTACAACCTTGTTTGTTTGTGAAAAATATCAAAATTTCATGAAAAAATTTGGGAAAAAATTTTCGATTTTGGGAAAAAATTTCAAAATTTCTGCGTGCAAGACAGTTTAAATTTTTCACCACAAAATTTGGGTTTAAAAAACTAGCAATACCAAAGTCCCCCATAGGGTTGGCAAACATTTTTTAAATGTTTTTTTTTTTTTTTTAAAGGGCATTAGAGGGCTTTAAAAAAAGTTGGTTTTAAATTTTTCACATTTTCAAGAAAATTTGCAATATACAATTTTTTTTTGGGACCACTTTCCCGTTTACTGGGCTTTGAGGGGGGGGCCAAAGTTAGATAAACCCCAAAAAAAAGCTCTGAAAAACAAAAACCCCTTTTAAATATTTACAAAAAACTATTTAGGAAAATTTTGAAAAACCCTTTGATATTTCACAGAAATGAAAAACAAAGTGGAGGGAAATTTAAAAATTTTTCACTTTTTTTGCGATTTTTTAATTTTTAAACCCATTATTCCCCTGGGAAAAAGGTTTAAATTTTGACTAGGTAAAGGCCCAATTTTTTTTATCAATTCCCCCAGGTCTGCCGTTTTTTAGGGGGATATCCCCTAGGTTTGGGCCCTTAGTGCATTAATTGGCTAACCCCTAACCCCAGAAAAGGGGGGAGCACCCATATAATCGGGGTCTCATTTTCAATTTTGATTTTATTTAGGCTCCAATTTTAGGTTTTTGGGGAAAACCCAAAAGGGGCCCAAAACTTTTAAAAAAACACCCCTAAATAACCCCAAAATTGGAAATCAAACACCCCCCAATGAATATTTCCGGGGGTGCAATTTAGTATATAGACCCCACAGTTTTTTTTTTAAATTTTTTAAAAAAAAAATTTAAACTGCAATTTTAGCCCTTTAAAAAGTTTCATAAAAACAAGTAATCCCCGGAAAAAAAACCCTAAAACTTTGTTAAAATTTCTTCCAAGGGGTTTGGGGAATACCCTACAAAAAAGTTTTGGGGGCAAGGCAGGGCGTAAAGGGAGGGGGGCGCTATTTGGCTTTTTTAACGAAAATTTTGTTTGGGGGGGATGGGCGCATTTGCAAAGCCCCAAAAATTAAACAGAAAAAGGCGAAACCTTCCAGGGAAACGCCCCATTTTGGATTCAAAAAAACCCCCTCCGGGATTCATCTAGGGGTTTTATTTTGAAATTTTTTTGAAAGGTTTTTCCATATTTTTTTTTTAGAAATTTGGGGAATGAAAATGGGGGAAAAAAGAGATTTGGGTTCCCTTGTTTTTTTGAGTTTTCAAATTTTTTCGCATTCGCCCTGCCCGTGTAAATGAAAGTGGGGTAATTTTACTATGGGGGGGCGGTTTCAATTTACAAATGATATAGATTTTTTTAAGTTTTTTTTTGTTTTAAAACTTTTACACCCGTAGAAAAAACGTTATTTAAAAAAAAGCGTTTTTATGGGTTTCCTAATTTTGACAAACCCTAACTTTTTTTTTTTTGCTGTGTGCAGAGTGGGGTATGGGGTTTTTTTTTTGGGGGGGAAGTTGAATTTTTATTGTACCCAATTTTTTGGGGGCATATTATGCTATGTTTTACTTTTTTTTAATTTTTCTGAGATGGTTTTAAACAAAATACAAGCAAACTTTTTGGGGTGGGTTTTTTATTTTTAAATTTTTTATAGGGGGTCACTGTAATAAAATGGGCATGGTTTGCTTTTCTCAGGGAGGTCAAATACGATTACCCCCGATACCCCCCAATTTTTATATTTTTTTTTGTTATAAATTTTTACAATAAAAAAAAAAAATTTTTTTAACCAGGGAAAAAAACGTTTTTTCATCCCATAGTCCTGAGAGCCAAAACTTTTAAAATTTTTTTTGTGCTTGGGGCTGGTAGGGACCCCTTTTTTTTTGCGGGATAATTGAAGTTTTTTTTAGTATTAAATTTTTGGGGGACAGGCTTTTTTGATCCCCTTTTAAATCCCTTTTTTGGGGCCCCCGGGTGAAGAAAAAAAACTGCAATCCTAGTAGTGTTTTTTATTTTTTTTTTTAACAAAGGGTCACCTTTTTAGTAAACCTTTATAACCCCAGCTTTACTCCCCTTTTGGGTTTTCTTAAAGATTATTTCGATACCCAAATTTTTATAGTTTTTTTTTTTTGTTGGGAAACAATTTAAAAAAAAAAAAAAAAAAAAATTTTTTTTTGTGGTAAAAAAAATATTTTTGCATTGCTATCTTCAAAAATGCTATAAAATTTTTTTTTTTTCCGTATACAAGCGTATTAAAGGGTTTTTTTTTGCGGGGGGAACTGAAAATTTTTAAAATTGGGACAACTTTGGCTTTCTAGGATTTTTTTATCGCTTTTTTTTTCCATTTTTTTTGTGCTCCGGGATTTGAACAATAATCTTAATTTTTGTGAAGTTTTTTTTTTTTTTTTTTTTTTTTTACGGCCCTTCACCTACGGGTTAATTTTAAAATGACAGATTTTTTTGGGGTGGTGTTACGGGACGCTGGCCCCATACCAAATATGGGTACTTTATTTATTTTTGATTTTTTTTTTTTTGGGGGGGATTGGCGTTTGTAAAGGGCAAAAAGGGGGTGGTTTCGGATTTTTATTTTTTTTTCGTTTTTTTTGTTATTTTTCTTTTTATCACTTTTTTTTTCTTTTTTTTTTTACTTTTTTTACATTTTTTATTTTACTTTTTCCCCTAGGGGAAATTTAATGAAATTTTTTAATTTTCCTTTATTCAATAGGAATCAGTGCATAGCTTGGGTTTCTATGACTGGTTCCTATGACAACTGTCAAATCACGATGCGGGGCATTCCCAAGGGCCAAAGGGCCCCCGGGGGGGGGACGTAAAAGACAAAACCCCCCGGCATTTTTTGCCTTCCCCTGCTGTTTGTCAAAGGGAGGGGGACTGCCCCATCCGTTGGGGTTTCTGCCCCCCGACAAAAGCGCAGGGGGAGGCCAAATTTCCCCCTGGGTCTCCCCTTAAATTATTGCGACCCGATGGGCGCGATAATTAAGGGGTTTTTTCCGCCCCCCCCCCCCCCCCCCCGGAAAAGATCCCGGGGGCCGGGGGGGCCCAAGCTGCGGGGGCACTGTAATATACAGCCTGACACCCCGCCCCCGATCGCGGGGAAAACCCCGCTTTTTGAGTTCGCGCGACCTAGGAACCCCTATCCCTTTTCGTCCCGGGGCCCTTAACCCCCCCCAAAGACCGGACGAAAGGATATTCTAAGGTCGTTAAGGGGGGTTAAGCAGGTTTCTGCATTTCTTTGGGGCAGGAAAGAGGAATATATAAATTTTTTTTTTTAGACAGGGGCCTATTGAAGGGAATTTAAAAAAGGCCAGGGGGCATATTTTTTTTAAATCTGTTTAATTTGAAAATTGTATGATTTCCTTTTTATATGCTGTTAGTAAAGTGGACAAACCCCCCTTTAAGGGACTGAAAACAAATTGGCCCCGATGCATGGGAAAACTGTTGTGGGTAGTTTTCTGGCGTTTTTTTTAAAATGAAAAAATAATTTGGTTATGATAAGGGAAACATTTTTAGTAGCTCTCCCCTTTATAAGTGGGTTTAGTTTATTGTCCTTTTTCAGGCCCCTTTTCAAAATGGGAGAATAAACAGTTTTTTTGGTTTACAGCATTTGGGCCTTACAACGTGCACAAAATTTTAAAGTGTGTGAGACACTTTCCCTACCATAACCTGGAACTCAACTTTGGCGCAGCCAAAAAGGGCCAACCAAATTTTCCCCAAGGTCCACTTTACTTTTCAGGCATCTGGACCATTCTGTTATTTGACAGTGGGAAATGAACACATTTTTTTTTCCAGTCCTGTCCCACAAAAAAACCAAAGCCGGTTTCCAACCTTAAACCACCCATTTTGAATGTTGCCTAAAAAGGATTTTCGGCAGAAAAAAACAATCTGTATCGTACAGAAAAAGCCCTCTTTTTCAGCCCCGGGTTAGGTTTTTCCTCAAAATCCCTTAATTTTTCTAGGTGCTTTGGGATTTTCCGGGTTATTTCCTTTTGTTTTCGTTTGCCTTTATCATTTCCACCTACCCTGGGAAAACTTTTTTAAACATTTTTTTTGTACATAATAATGACCCATTTTTCTTTCTTCAAGGCTATATTTCCTACCATTTCCTATTCTCCCTCATTTTTTGCTCTGCCTGCTAAAGCCATTTTACAATAGCAAGACTTGTCCCAACCCCCCGCCTTTTTCCCGATCAAAAAGGGAAACCCGGGCTTTAGAAAATGGGAGAGCCGTCTGCTTCCCCGTGGGGGTTAAACAATTTCCAAAAGGGGGGGGGATTTAACATTCCTTTCATATCGACACCAAATCTTCTCCTGGGTCAGACTGGTTCCCATGCCTCCACACTGGACCTTTTAATACTTACATCACGTAGATATTCACTCCTGGTTTATACTTCAGCAGGGTAGCACTTGGAGATACATTTTTAGGAGGGTGGAAATCCCTTTTAATCTCTTGAAAGGGGGAAAAAAAAATTGGGGCCAATTTGTGAAAAGTTAGAACATAAAATTAAAAAAATTTGGGCCTAATTTTTTTAAAGACTAAACCTTGTTGTCCAAAAGGTAAAACCCAAACAAGCTCAGGTTACATTTATTTTAATGCTCTGTTAAAAAATTTAAAAACAAACTCTGATAGGTTGCTCCCGATTTCCCCAAAAATTTTTTCCTTTTTTCCTTTTAGGGGTTCCCCCCCTTTTTCAAACCCTTTCCCCGGGGGGGGTCTTGGGGTTTTAAAACTAAAACTTAGAAATTCACTATCCTCCCAGAAAGATAAAAATTTTTCTAATAGGAACCAAACAAAAATCACCCAACCCCTACTTTTTGGGAAAAGGGGACCAGAAATTTTGGGCCGAAGGAAAAAACGGGCAGGGGATTACCCAAAAAAAGTACTAGACCATACCCTCCTATATCCAAGGGCCCCACCCATTTTACAAAAGGTCCCCACCCATCACCCAACTACTGTGTAAAGGTTGGAAGGGAAAACTAATTTAAGGGTTTTTTTAGCTTTTTTTCCCCCCCCAGCCCTTTAGGAAAATTTTGGGTTAGCCTATTCAGCTTTCAGGGGGGAGCTGGGGGATGCTACAAAATGTTCCTACCCCAAAACCATTTTCCTTTCGTTGGGCCTTAAAAGTGGAGGATAACCCAAAGTACACAGGCTCTGCAGACTGGGATTTTTACCCTTTTCCCCTACTTTACCATATATTTGGGGATACCAGTGTACACCCGGGGCCCCGAAGGGCTGTATTTACTTAAAATCCCTTTACTTTCCTTTCTTCTTTATCCAATCCCCAACCAAACATGATGTAACCTTTACCCCCATTCCCCGCAAAATTTTTTCCCCAAAAAAATATTTTAGAATCCAATTCTTTTTAAAAAACCTATATTTCAAAACCACCCCAACCCACCTACCCGGGGGGTTTTTTATAAACCCCCAAAGGGGATTCCCCAAATAGAAAACTTTGGGGGGGGGGGGGGGGGGGGGGGGGCCCACTTTCCTATGATAGGAAAATCAGTTTCCTGCTGTTTTGGGGGGAAGGGTAAAACCAAACGTTCCCTTAAAATAGCCCCAAAAAAGGTTGGGGAGGTATAAAATTCCCCCCCCCCCCCGTAGGTTATAGGTACATAGGGCCCCCAGTCTGTAGGCAGGTATCTGTCCCTCCCGGTCTGGAGGCAGGTATATGTCCCCAGGTATATGTCCCCCCAGTCTTTAGGCAGATATATGTCCCCAGATATATGTCCCCCCAGTCTTTAGGCAGATATATGTCCCCAGATATATGTTCCCTCAGTTTGTAGGCAGATGTACAGGCCCCAGTTATAAATAATGATACTACTCACTTCTCTCCGAACGGCCCTGAAGCTCATGCTGTTGTCTGTTCCAGCACAGGTGGTGTGACATCATCATGCTGTGCAGGCAGCATGATGATATTTTCACGCCGATTGCGTTGGATACTCCAGAGGGCTGCAAGCCTGCTTGCGACCCAGCAGCGCTCTGGGTCCACGGCAGTGCCCTGGAAGCTGGCGACAAACTGGCAATGTTCAGATGAAAGCGGACATCGGGTGTTCCACCGGAACATTGCAAGAGCCATGGGATACAAGGGTCAAAAGCAGGACTGTCCCACAAAAAGCGGGAGGTTTGGTCACCCTATCCTTTAGGATTCTTGTCCCTTATCAGTAGAGACCTTTATTATTATTTATATTTTAAAGAACCATTAATCCCAGGGCGCTGTACATCTGAGGGGGCTACATACCTTACATAAGTCAGAGCAAAGTACAATAGTAACAACAGATACAGATGGAGAGACGGCTCTGCCCACGAAGACTTATAATCTGCTAGGAAGGAGGAAAGAGACAGAAGGTGAGGGGGCAGACATGTTTGTGGGATGGTATGATGGCAGCAGGGTTATTGCAAATTGTAGCCTATCTTGATGAGATGGCTTTTGAGGATGCTTTTGAAACTAAGGAGGCTTGCGGAGAGTCTAATCTGTTGGTGTAGTGGGTTCCAGATTATGGGGGATGCATGGAAGAAATCTTGGAGATGGTTGTGTGAGTACCTGATAAGAGGAGAACAGAGTAGAAAATTCTGTGAGGAGCAGGGATTGTATGAGGGGAGGTATGTGGAGATTAAGGCAGAAATGTATGGAGGGGATAGATTATGGAGAGTCTTCTATGTCATGGTTAGTAACTTGAACTGAATTCACTGGGCAACAGGTATCCAGTGAAGCGACTGGGAGAGGCAGAGGAGTAGCAAAGAGATGGATCAGCCGAGCAGCAGAGTTGAAGATAGATTGAATGGGAGCAAGAGTGCTGGACGGGAGGCCACACAGAAGGATGTTGCAGTAGTCTAGATAGAGGATGACAAGAGCATGGACCAACATTTTTGTATAATCGAAGTTGAGAAATTAGTGGATTGGAGAAATATGTTTGAATAAAGTGGGATGGTGAAAAGAGATAAATTCAATTTTCTCCACATTTATTTTTGGGAGGTGGCAGGAGAAGAAGTAGTATATGGACGATAGACACTCTGGGATCCCGGAGAGCAGAGAGTTAATATTGAGGCCAGAGATGTAAAGTTGAGTACAAGTGGTACTGAAAGCTATGTGATGCTATGAACTGACCCAGGCCAAGAGTGCAGATAGAGAACAGTAGAGGACTAACCCCTGAGGGAAACCAACAGAGAGGGTGAGCGGAAGAAGTGGTGCGAGAGTGAGAGACGCTAAATGTCTGATCAGTGAGGTATGAGGAGGTCCAGGAAAAGGCCAAGTCTGTGACGCCGAGGGATGATAAGATTTGTAGCAGGAGGGAATGGTTGACAGTGTCAAAGGCAGAGGACAGATCCTTAGGCTATGTTCACACGGCTTAATTGCGGGACGTAATTACGCCCCGCAATTACGCCGTGTGGACGGGGGCAGGGCGGGAGCGGGGGAGTAAGCAGGGGGCCGGCACTTCGCCGGCCCATAGACAATCACTGCTAGCGGCGCGTATACGCCGCTAGAAAGTGACATGTCAATTATCTCCCCGCCCGGCGAAGAGGAGACGTAATCCATAGTTCTCTATGAGAACTGTGGATTACCGTAATGAATGGGCCGTTTTCGGCCCGTATTTGGCGCACTTGGCGCGTAATTACGGACCGAAATACGGCCCATTATAAGCCATGTGAACATGCCTTTAGAGGAGGAGTACAGAGTAGTGGTGTGAGACTTTAGCAGTTAATAGGTCATTAGTGACTTTGGTTATGGCAGTTGCAATATAGTGGTGGGATCGGAAACCAGATTGAGGCGAATTGAAAAGAGAGTTGGATGAGAGATGAGAGAACAGTTCAAGATAGACGTGTAAAGAGTTGAAGGTGTTGAATAGGGTTGTGATGTGAGAGTGGAAGATGTGAGAGTGGAAAAGTAATCCTGTTTGACAGAAATGAGTGCAGATTTGAATTTGAGGAGTAATTGTTTGTATATGGCAAGGTCATCAGTGAAGCAAGTTTTCTTTCAGCGACGTTCAACAACTCTGGAAGCTCACCTAAGCTTTTTAGTAAGATCTTTTTATGCCAGGGTTGTCTATTGATTTTGCAGGTGTCCATAATACTAGTTGGCTTGATAGATGCTTTGACACAACCTGGGGAGAGTGGATATTGCTCTTTGAAGAGACAAGTGGTATTGGAGATTTAGGCTGCGTCCACGTGACACAATGGACAAAATACTTGTCGGATTCTGAATCCTAAAACCTCAGTGACTGTACTTGAACAGTATTTTACACAAAAAAGTTTTTGGTGGCAGTTTTTGGATTCAGTTTTTTTTTGCATCATAGAGCATTATTGAGTATTTCGATGTGGATCCGTGCCAAAAAAGTGCACAAAGCTGGTTATTTTTTATGCCATCTCATTAATTTTAAAAGTAAATTTTCCACCATTTTCAGAAACAAATACAGCAGATTATTGAACATGAACCAAGTTTAAAAAAAAACGAAAAAAAAACAGTAGTTTTGATATCCAACCTCAGAAAATCCTAGCTATGTAGACTACAACTAGTATTTTCTATTGATGTCTATGAGGATGGTTTTACATTCAGTTTTTGACGGTTTTGAAAATCCAAATCCGCATCAAAAAATGAATAATTCCTTGCCGTGTAGATGTACTCTTGGTTTCTAGACAATGTTCCATGGGAAAAAACATACAATAACTCTATGATACTACCAAGAGTCAGCCAACTGTTGACAGCTGTTTCAAGGTTCTTACCTCTCAGTACAAATCATGTTATAGGTTAACTAGAGATATGCCTTTAAAAACAGCTTTATTGAAGAGAATTGGGTATTGACATGTATTTTTCAGGAAAAGCTCTCTGGGGAAAAAAAGAGAAAGCAAACTCTCTAAGGCTATGTCTATATAGCATGGGTTTTTCATTGGATTTACGGAGGATTCAATATTTAGAATCCACCGAAAATCCAACTGTACCCAGTGCTGTGTAGACCGCAATGAAAAATCCATGCTGTAGTCTGCACAGCTTGAGTTTTCAACTGAAGCCGCCGGATTCCCGTACCCTTCATTGCATGGGGCCGCGTGAAATCCGACTGCCATTCTTTTAGCAAAAACTACGCCAAAAAATGCAGTGCAGCAAAGTTAGGATACCATCGGATTTCCAATGGTATTTTAACTTTGCTGTGCAGACATAGCCTTATGTGATCCAAACCACAGTCATGCCTGCTTCACATCTGCACGTAGGGTTCCTTTTAGGACATCCATTGCAGAGATGAAACTGGACGTGTTTAATAATGGTCATAAGGAGCCCCCGATGCTCATCATGCACAGGTTTCTCTCATGTTGCCATTTTATCAGGGAAAAAAAATGAAGCATGCTCATCCATGCAGCTGCAGACAGCTGATTCTTGCTCCTCATCAGTATAGAGCAGGGTACTGGTTGGCTAAAGCAATCCCGTCAATGCAGTTCAAGATGGGTTTTCTGATTCTCATTAAAAAGACCCAGGCAATGCTCCAACTATGCAAATGTGTCCTCCTACAAAAGGAAGAAAAGTGAGTGCTGAGCATTTATTCAATGGATGAATACCTATAGATTATTTAAGATTACTGAAGAAGCAGTTAATGCTCAGTCGTGACCATTGAGCAAGAATGCTGCAAGTCTGAGCTGAATAATTTTGAAAATAATACTTTTGCTTATTGCACATTTTTACAAATTTAAATAAAACAGAAAGGGAGACATGTCCGATTAGGGCTGTGCCATTGTTTTGGTTTATTTTGCGCCAAAAAAATGATGGCCTATTCTCTATATTAATGAACTGTAATGTACCAAAACTAGGCACATTATACTCCAGGCACGACAAATTTGAATGCGCCTAAACTAAGCGCATTAAATAAGCTAGCAATGATACACTATGTGCCTAAATTATGAAATGCGCCTAGATAGGCACATAAATTTTACAATGCAAGGTAGACAACACGCCAGATTTTTGACAGGTTCATTCATTCATTAATGGGCCTTTAAACTAGTGTGGCGGCGCCTCTTTTCAGACATGTCATCCAAAATGTTTGGTAATATGTTAGCCAGATTAAAAAAAAAGTTCAGAGATAGAAGCAAAGTAGCCATCTTGCAGATATGATACCTTTAAGTAGCTAAGAAAAAGAAATGACGATCCTGGATCCTACCCTACTATGTTATCGGCAACTTTCAAATTTCAGAAATTTTATAATTAGAAGTTCATTTCCATCCAATACACAAAAAGGAACCTATCCCTCCAATGTAAGGAGCTGCAAAACCTGTTCTCATATAATGACCTCAGAACAGATAAGGATCCCTAATACACAACAGGACTGTTATGGCAGGCGGACATAAACATGCTGTACATCCAATGTTGTGTACCTGATTCTGTGCACTAAGGGTGACATGTATGATGGAGGTATAGAGGTCAGTTCTAAATAGCTTTAAAGCAGTGTAGAATACGCTGAATTTATGAACCTGAGAATCATACATTTGGCTCTTTCTAGTTCCACTATGACAACTCAGCTTCAGGTAAACCACCTTTAACTGGGTCTGCCTGTTCTAGCAGTAATGTGCCTAGTGTTGCCGTTCTCCAGTCATAAATGTGTAGAATCATACGGTCGTGGTGCGACGCGCCTCCAGAACGCCCCCACATCTTGTGGTAAGTGCATTACAAAGACTTGCAGGGTGATGCACCTAGCTTTGGAGTGCGTCTGCTCATACATCTAGAGAACAGGGCTGCAACAGTTTTTGGGCTGAAAGGCCTCCAAAATACTGGTGCAGCCCTTTACATACATGTCACACCAAATGTCCAGTTTGAGCGTCTCTATGATGGAGAAGCAGGACAGAAGCTTGAAGGGAATCTATGGACAATTAATTTTTTTACTAATTAAAACAAAATACTGATACATATTCTTTTCTTCTTAGCCTTGCTTATTTTCTAAATGTCGATTGTTTTATTCTGTTGTCTGTATATGATTGTGGGGGCAGCCTTCTTGTCTGAGCTGCTTTTAACAAGAGATGCTTTACAGCAGATACATGGACATAGGAGCCTGTGAACAGTTGTAGACCCATTGACTTGTATAGGAGAGTACTCAAGGCATGAGCAGTGACATTTGAAGAAATCAATGTACAGGGAGGAGGAGCCGTGATTTTTCTGACTGGTGGATCCTGAGTTATCTATAGACACTGGTGTTGCCTTGCAGTGTGACCTTGCCTGTGTTGGTAAGGAGGAGACTGCTGAAATGTTTTCTATACAGAACAGAGAGTGTTAGTGTGATTGCTCATACCGCACTACGACACCTGGACCACGGACATGTCTGTCATCCGGCTGCCGGTCTGGGCTTCTGGCCCCGGTTGTGCTCGCTCCTGGATCCCACTTCACCCGTATTCACCTGATCCCTTCCTGATTTCTCCTTGGCTGCCACGCTCCTCTGTGTCTTCCCTCTGTGAGACGCGCATTCCCTACCGGCCACTAGGGGTATGCATGCACCAGTTCTCTGGATTTAAAGGGCCAGTGCACAACAGGTAATTATGTTTCCACCAATGCGCGTTTGACGGGGCCTTTTAGGGATTCCATTTCCTGCTCTCCGCACCCAGTTGTTGGTGTCTATTCCCTATTTACGCTCTGCTGTGCATTCCGTAGCGAATCTTGTTGCGTTACCATCTGCTGTACTTGCTTACGGCTAGTCTGTCTACCTCCACTTGCTACATGCTGTTCTTGCCCGTACCTGCCTGCCTGCCCATCCATCTAGTTGCTTCAAGTTCTGGCTTACTCCTGTGTTCTACGTCCTGCTTCAGCTGTCACTGCTAGAACCTGCGTTGGGAATAACGACCTGGTGGTTCCCTTCATCTAATCCCGTCCCGCTTTGCGGCTTGTGCAGGTGAAGACAAGGGGCCCCTTTGACTCCACTCCCTGGCATAGGCTATGCCAACTCTACGCAGTGACAAGAGGATCCACTGTATTCTACGCAGTGACTCAGGACAGTTGTGAAAGTTAGACTATTATTAGGCCTAGCTGCCAACGTGAAAACTTTGAGATTTTTAAAAAATATTGATAGTGATATGGAAAATTAAAAAACACAACCAAAAATTATTTTAAAAAATGTGTTTAATATAAAAACTTGAGTTAAACAATAGGTCATTTTATGATGACACATTCCCTTGAAGCAAGGATGAGGTCTCACCACCACACAATTAAGGACAAAAAGACACAAATACTTGTGGCTCAGCATTTCAGTAGCCTAGGCCACAATGAAAATGATATACAAGTGGTTAAATTAAAAGGTGATCTCAAATCCCAAAGAGACAGGAGGGTCTGAGAAAATAAATGGAAGACAATATTCGACACACTGAACATAAGATTGGATTTATCCCAAGGATTTATGGCCCACTATCACATCTCGGGAATGTAGTAGTGAGGGACATCAGGTTGAGTTAGAGATAATAAAACTTTCACAATGCTTATCTGGGAATTATTCAAGCATTTACTCTCCAACTTATTATGTTGTTATGATTATTTTATGGCCATTTATCTCTGCCATGTTTTGCATGTTGCATTTACATATATATATATATATATATATATATATATTATATATATATTTATCTATATATATATGTATGTATATATATATATACATATAATATATATATGTGTATTATATATATATATATATATGTATACATTTATTCTTATATATATATATATTTATATATATATATAGACATATAATAAGTAGATATACATATATATATTATAATTATATATATATAATATATATATATATATATATATATGTAATTGCAACATGCGAAACATGGCAGAGATGAGTAGCCATAAAATAAACATAACAACATATATATGAGACAAAATGAGGAGACAAATTCCGAAAATTACATTGTCTGATTTAGAAAGAATTTATTTACACATTATGGTGAAAAATAAGTATTTGGTCAATAAAAAAAGTTCATCTCAATACTTTGTTATATATCCTTTGTTGGCAATGACAGAGGTCAAACGTTTTCTGTAAGTCTTCACAAGGTTGGCACACACTGTTGCTGGTATGTTGGACCCTTCCTCCATGCAGATCTCCTCTAGAGCAGTTATGTTTTGGGGCTTTCATGGGGCAGCACGGACTTTCAACTCCCTCCAAAGGTTTTCTATGGGGTTGAGATCTAGAGACTGGCTAGGCCACTCCAGGACCTTGAATTGCTTCTTACGAAGCCACTCCTTTGTTGCCTAGGCGGTGTGCTTGGGATCATTGTCATGCTGAGAGACCTAACCATGTTTCTTCTTCAATGCCCTTGCTGATGGAAGGAGGTTTACACTCAAAATCTCACGATACATGGCCCCATTCATTCTTTCATGTACACAGATCAGTTGTCCTGGTCCCTTTGCAGAGAAACAGCCCCAAAGCATGATATTGCCACTCCCCATGCTTTACATGGTAGGTATGGTGTTCTTTGAATGCAACTCAGCATTGTCTCTCCTCCAAACACAACGAGTTGTGTTTCTACCAAACAGGTCTACATCTGACCATATGACCATTCTCCCAATACTCTTCTGGATCATCCAAATGCTCTCTAGCAAACTTCCGATGGGCCCGGACATGTTCTGGCTTAAGAAGTGGGACAAATCTGGCTCTGGAGGATCTGAGTCCCTGGTTGCGTAGTGTGTTGTAGCCTTTGTTTAGTTGGTCCCAGCTCTCTGCAGGTCATTCACTAGGTCCCCCTGTGTGGTTCTGGGATTTTTTCTCACCGTTCTTGTGATCATTTTGACCCCATGGGGTGAGATCTTGCATGGAGCCCCAGATCGAGGGAGATTATCAGTGGTCTTGTATGTCTTCCATTTTCTAATTATTGCTCCCACAGTTGATTTATTCACACCAAGCTGTTGCCTATTGCAGATTCAGTCTTCTCAGCCTAATGCAGGGCTACAATTTTGTTTCTGGTGTCCTTGGATAGTTCTTTAGTTTTCACCATAGTGGAGTTTGGAGTGTGACTGTTTGAGGTTGTCGACAGGTTTCTTTTATACTGATAACAAGTTCAAACAGGTGCCATTACTACAGGTAATGAGTGAAGGACAGAGGAGCCTCTTAACCCCTTAACGACCGCGCACCGTCTTTTGACGGCGGCCGGTGCGGGTCGTTCGTCTGCAGCGACGTCTTTTGACGTCGCTGCAGAAATCGGGGTTTGCGGCGCCCGGTGCCGCAGCTGCGCTGGGATCGGGGCTGAACAAACACAGCCCCGACCCCAGAGCATGTCCTGCAGGCATCGGGAGCGGGGGAAAACCCTCCGCAACCCGATGCTTTAACCCTTTGATTGCGGCGGTGCGTTACCGCAGCGCAATCAAAGGGATCCCCTCTGTCGGGTGATCGGAACACCCGGTGACCCGACAGAGCCCGGGGAAGGCTGCACAGTCAGCTCTGGGGACCTAGCGTGGCCCCAGAGTTGTCTGTGTATGAAGCCAGTGATTAGGACGCACTGTGTGCTGTCCTAACCCAACTGCCTGATCAGACTGACACAGATTAGCATGTATTAGCATATATGAATGCTAATACATTACTAAGTGTAAAAAAAAAATTAAAAAAAATGTTAAACAGTTCTCCCTTCATGGGAGTAAAAAAAAAAGTACAAAAAAAACATAAAAAGTGTAAAAAAAAAGAATAAAAAAAAAAAATAATAAAATAAAAATAAATATTTAAATTAAAGAAAATAATTGTTACATAAAATTACACGCACAAAAAAAACCTACACACTATTTGGTATCCACACGGACCGAATAACCTGTAGAATTAATCTAACAAGTTTTTAAAGTGTGAAATTTTTAATGGTTTTAAAAAAAAAAATGAAAAAAACAAAAACAATTTTGGGAAAAAAAAAAAAAAAATTACTGCAATTATTTATAAGTGTACTTAAACTATTCCTTATAAAGTACAACTTGTCTTGAATAAAACGAGGCCTATCCAACTGCGTCATTGAAAAAATAAAAAAGTTACAACGGGTTTAATTCAAGGAGTCCAAAACTAAAAAAATGTTCTGGTCATTAACTACTTTTCAGGCGTTCGGCTTAAGGGGTTAAAGAAGAAGCTACAGGTCTGTGAGAGCCAGAAATCTTGCTTGTTTGTAGGTGACCAAATACTTATTTTCCACCATAATTTGCAAATAAATGATTTCCAAATCAGACAATGGGATTTTCTGGATTAGTTTTCTCATTTTGTCTCTCGTAGTTGAGGTCGACCTATGATGTCAATTACAGGCCTCTCTCATCTTTTTATGTGGAAGAACTTGCACAGATATCTACACCTTGTTATATCATGCCTGATGAAGAGACCTGAGTAGTCTTGAAAGCTTGTCATTTATCATCATTTCTTCTTGTTAGCCATTAAAAATATGTCATATCTGCAAGATTGCTACATTGCTACCTTGTTTCTCACTTAAATAATACAATAAACATGACAAGTAACGTGACTATTCTACCAATTTATTTTTGTAAAAAAATGGATAGTTGTTTTTTTTAATATAATTTGTTTTAATAGTTTTCCTTTGTACATTGCTTCCTGTCTTGTCTTTCTAGCCCCTCTGTGAGTTATGAGAGCACGGCAGTGAGGATTGCTTGACAGTTCTCTTCCAGGTTCACTGAGGACCTTAGAGGTGTAACTGTTATCAGCAGGTTCTGTTAAGTGTGAAGAAAACTGGAAGCCTCCCCAGTGCAGAAACAAATTAACCCATTATCCTTCCATGCATTAATCAAGTCATTGCCAGGTTGACCCAGTTTAATCCTTATTTAAGCTTGTCCAGAGAACAGTAGAGCCATCATTATGTCATTACTTACTATTTGTAATGAGACTACATGAAGCATTACTTGCAGGGCCAATAGTAATCGAAGATTAGTCTGTTCTGCCATTCAGGAGTTTCATCTCTTTAATATCAGAGCTAGAGAAGGGCAAGATTTTATAATGTAAATTAAAAAAAATATATAAATAAACTAAAAATTATTTTTAAAGAAATTGTTTTCCAGAAAGTTTGATTTGAACAAAAATAGCCCTCTGGTGTCCCTGTAGTAGGTTTACATGTATACATTCATCTCCCCGTACTGTCAGCTACCTGTGCTGTATCTCCCCATTCTGTTATCTCCCTGCACTGTTATCTACCAGTACTCTGGCTCCCATATTGTCTCTCCTCATGCTGTCTCTCCCTGCAGGAAGGAGGTATCCTCTGTGGTATAGCCAATCACTTACCACTTGTGCTTAGCTAGACTGCATTGATCATCACGCTGCTGAGGCTGATTGAATACGGAGACTTGGGAATGCGCATGGTACGCGGCAGTATGCCGTAACAACGACGCTGCTTGCTTGAGATTGTTTTTTTTAAGAAGTACAGCATGCCTCTTTTTCAGTACTGGAGCAGAGCAAGGGGACTGGTTAGTAGAAAGAATGTGGTTGTGGTAGAACCCTTTTAAAGAGTTTGAGGAAATTCAGAACTGGGGCTAAATGTTATATATGAAGACACATTAAAGGGAATCCATCGACATTTTTTTTTCTTTCCTAATTAAAACCAGATACTAATACATATTCTTTTCTTCTTAGCCATTTTTATTCTCTGACTTTAGAATTTTTTATTCTGTTTTCTTTATATGATTGTAGATTGTAGGGCAGCCATCTTTGCCTGAGCTACTTTCAACAGCATTTAGAGAGATCCTTTACTGCAGTTACATAGGTATAGTAGCCTTTGAACAGAAGCAGACAAAAAAGGGCACTTTC